>JAURVB010008771.1:0-49571 GCA_033002965.1 Piper betle | reverse complement strand
CAAATATTTTATGAGATATGCTTAATTTTGGAGTTTTAATGTAGAAAAAGATAAAACAAATTAAGCTTTGGAATTGAAAAGTCATGATCACCTAATGGTTACTACAAGGAGTTCACAAAGCTCGATGGGGATGAATGACATTGCTTTCGCTACATTTGAGTATGTCAAGGAGTTGGAAATTTGAATGGACATCATAATCAATTTGAATACATTGATTTGTAAGAAACCTCCTTCAATTCATGTATCTTGCAACCATCTTCTCTTCTATATTAAGGGGTGGTCATTTGTTATTTGAAATATCTCAACTTTTGGCTTATAAGTAATTTTAGTTTCTGTAACTTTTTTCTTTTCATAATGAAAAATAGTTTCTTTTTTATATTTTTTTTCTATTTTTATTATAGAGTAATCGTGTATTTTGTTGTAGAGAAGAATGGAACTTAACATGATTCAATTGAATTTATTTCAAGCTCTTACTATTTTATTCAATTGGATTGTTTGAATTATCATGTTCTAAATGCTTAGAATAGATTGATCGCCTATTTCTTAGATCATGAGGTTTAATTAGATTTTTGGAGAAATTAATTAGATTAGTCATTGATAATTCATCATACGACGAATCCTTTGACTTGTTGGTCGTTGTGGTCAGAGGATACACAACACCGTATGTGATTGTAAGGCAAATCTTAATGCATTATTTTGTTAATTAATGAATTATCACCCGGAGGTAGAAATTGAGGCAAAATAATAGAAGCATGAAGGAGCGGGAGCCACCATGTCATATAATTATCCTAGATCGATAATCCGAGGGGATAAAGGATAAGAGTAAGATGTGATGAAGATTAAGTTCATGTTAAGGGAAATTCAATTCTAGAATGAATTTTATTATTATAACTTTTTCTTTAATTTAAAGTTATTACTTAGATTGCTTGAAGTCGATTGTTTCTGTTTTGTTTTTAATTTAATTTTCTTTAATTAATTTAAGAAAATTCATCTCTCTCTGGGACGATACTTGATTTTATTATTATATTACTTGTTTCGACCGTGTATACTTGCACATTATTGAAATTATTCGAACAAGGAGCTACTGGGTTGCAGACCCGAGGGCATCCCAAACTAACTGACTTGATGCCACTCTTAGTATTTCTCATTTTCCTGGTTCCTTGGGGCTACCAGTATATCATAAGCCCTCTCCTTTCCTCTATAATTCTCCTTGCTTTGAGCACGAAAGCCAAGTACTCTTAGGCAAGTCGCCTTAGTACCCTTTAAGCCACAAGTTTGAATGTGCGTTGTACTAAACAATACCTGTAAACCTCCACATTTCTTCAGGCTTGAGGAACTCAAAATGGGAGTTGTCATGATCCCTTGAGATTGGAACAGGCCGCTCACTAATCCAAAGCCCAATTTGACTGACACGTGCACCGGTCATGGTACGTACGAGTCGATTTTCCCATCTCTTGTCTCACTAAAAACTCAATTAAATTATATAGAGGTTTGAGAAGGGATTTATATAATATGCCCAAAGGCGAATGCGGTAGATCTTATTTTCTAAATCAAACTCGAGGGTTCTCATCCTCGAAGGTTATTAATCCGAAAAACAGGTTGAGTAAATGGCCTGGGTTAAGTGGGATCCGGTAAAACTCCACTTAAACCGTCTTGGAAGCTCAAAGCGTGTCCTCGCGCCTAGGCGGTGAGCTCTTACACCGTACCTACACATCAAATTAAAGGCTAACGCCTACTAACTGAATGATGCATCAAAAATCCTATAGCATACACACACGACATCATACATCAATTACACATAAGTTTTCTTATGTGACGTTGTATTAGATTACCATAATTACTTAGTTTACCTAATTAGTTTCTTAATGTTCATTTTAATACACTTCTTTCAGCAATTCATATTTTTATTTACAATAAAAATATCTAACATAGCAACTCATCAATCCTAGCATGTCATGCTATCAATCATCAATTTTAAATAATTAAATAAGAGTAAATTATATCTCACGTTGTCAACAATAGGTGACGACTAGGGTTTCATCATGCGGCTCGACACTCAAATTCGGTGCTCATCAACTGGTTTGACTAGATGAGGTTGACGGAAGATCCGGTGAATTCTAGCGAATCCAGTATAATGCCATCTAAATTGTTTTTGGTGGTTTTTTGGCTATTTTCAAAGGTTTTCCTGTAAAACCCACGAATCGAGTCAGGGTTTTATATTCAGAACCTGTCGGTTCGACCGTTATTTTTGAGTCGAGTCAGATTTAGAACACGTGTACTGACCCGACGCCAGCCGGGTTTATGCGCTATAAGGGTCATGCGTACCTAAGTATATGATGATAACGTCATAAACACAATAGAACAGATTGAGTTATCATAATATATGAGAGTATGCCAGCTAATTTTTATTATTATTTTTATATATAGTGGATCGTAGATTTAGTTTTAGGTCGTTTACTACGTTAGGATGCGTTACAGGCAGTTTGGGTGGGTTGATAGCTCTAGAGCATATCATTATGTGTAGTTTGTTTGATTTTATGGGAATTTCCCCCATTTTTATGGATTTTTTAAGGATTTATAGCGAGTTAATTAATATTCTTTACTCAAGCCGGAGGCGAGTCAAGTAATATTTACAAGTTTGCCACCAGCCCTTTTCTTCCTCTCCCTCGACCTTTCCTTTTTTCTTCCCCAAACCCTAGCTACGCCACCCACCCTCCGCTTGTCTCGCCACCGATCGACGCTGCCTAGCCCCGCCACGGCGTCGCCGTGCTACCCCAACCAAACCCGGCCACCATTCGGCCTCCATGATGCCAGACCGCCACAACTAGCGTTGCGCTCGTGTCGTGCATCCATCGCCGATTGCGTCGCCGGGGATGGTCACCGCCGCGATCGAGTGGTTGCCATGACATCTTCGACCAACCCTCGACCATCCCTGACCGGAGCGGAGCCTATCGCAGCTCAGGCCGGCCGGATCTAGCCACCCACCATTGCCGCCTTAGTTTTAGCCATTTTCCAGCAAGCCAAAGCCTCGGCCGACCAGGTCGACGTCGTGGATGTGTCGGGCTCGCCGAACCGGGTTCCAATGGTACCCAATATGACAACTTTCCAGCCAGTAGATGCTGCCGGCGAATGTCGCCAGAAAACCGCCGGAAGCTGCCGGAAAACTACTAAAACCTGCCAGAAAACCACTGAAAAATCGAATTCGCTGGAATTTGTCGGGTCTTCCAAGAAGTTCATCCAGTTGAACCCGATCGAACTTCGGACGCCGACGACCGCCAAATTCGAGCTCCGAGACGCGCGACAAAACCCTAGCCATAGCCGATTGCCGATGACGTGAGGTATAATTACCTCCGATTTAATTATTTAAAATTAATGATGATTGTTAGCATAGCATGCTAGAATTGAGTAGTCGTCATGATGAATGCCAGACTATGAATGAAGTAAAGATGTGCTTGATGTGATTAACAGATAATGAAGGTTAAGTGATCTAATAAAGTAAAGTAAATTTGAGCATGATAATCGAGTATAACTTAACTTAGGAAATATAATAAAATTTGTGTTAATAGGATAAGTTGGAATTACTTTCACATCTATAATTGTTGATTGTTAAGGTTGATGTTGTATTGTGAGTGTGTTTGATCATGACGAGTTTGATTCATCATTTAGTTAGTGGGCGTTAGTATTTAGTTTTGATGTGTAGGTACAGAGTAGGAGCTCGTCGCCTAGGCGACGATGACACGCTTGGAGCTTCTACCAGGTCTGTTTAGGACTCGACTCTGTTTTTACTCTCTTCTATTGTATGTTTGATTTAATTACCTACAGGGCGGGTTAAGTGGCGTTTTATCGGATCCCACTTAACTCGGGCCATCTAGCCGAACAGATTTTCGGATTAATAACCCCTCGAGGATGATTTTGAAAACAAGATCCACCACAAGTTGCCTTCGGGCCTATTATATAAATCCCTACCCAGCCCTATATATATGTAGTTTTCGCATTTTCAGTGAGACGAGAGATGGAGAAACCGACTGCACGTACCATGAGCGGATGCCGTGACAGTCAAAGCGGGCTCTGGATTAGTGCCAGTGGACTGTTCCATTCCCGAGGGATCCTGACAACTCCGCGTTTGAGTTCCTCACACCCGGAGAACGTGGAGGTTTACGGGTACTGTTTAGTACAGCGCATGTCCGGACTTGTGGTTCAAAGGGTACTAAAGGCGACTGCCTGAGAGTACTCGGCCTTCGTGCTCAAGGCCAGGAGAAATATGGAGGTAAGGAGAGGGCTTAGGATTTGAGACCAGAAAATGAAGTAAGAAAATGCCGAGAGCGGCATCAGCAGCAGCAGATCAGTAAGTTCGGGATGCTACCGGGTCTGCAGCCCAGTGGCTCCTCAGTAGTGCCCTTCAGAGTGTTCACGTGGAGTATATGATGTTTTCTTTCATATGAGAGTTTGCTCTCATAGCCAGCTTGTTATAGTTATTTTATTTTCCGGACCAGTAACACTTGTTACTGACGTGTTTTTATACTATATGTAGGTAATAATCACGAGTTGGAGGAGCCAGCTTGGACGGAGGAGCACTGTTGTCGCTTGCACACATGTCAGTCGATAGAGTGGTTAATATTCTATTTATGATGCTATTATATTGTGAATGTTGTGAAATGCTAAGACATGGTATGATATGATTGAATGTTATGAGATGATGATAAGATATGATGATGTGACATGATTGAATGCTAAGACACGATGACAAAATGTGAAACATGAATAGATTGCGTAGCAGGAGCGTGGTGGGTTGAGACCCAAGCTTTAGAGCAAGTAAACAGTATATCAGATTGTGTGAATGAAGTTGCGTGATATATAGATACATGTTTACATATATGTTTATATATAGTATTTTGACAGGGTGACCCTAATTGCACTTTTAGGGGAAATTCTGTCCGTTTTATTTTAGAATTTTCATCGATTTTGATCGTAATTGTGATGGTGTGTAATTTAGTTTGCATGTCATCCATGTAGTATCATGTTAGGATTCTGTGCATTCATCCATGCATTGACGAGTAATATCTTCATCTTAAGACGCCGAGATTAGATCCGCATGAGTTAGGTTCGGGTTAGCCGACCTAACCGGGGCCTGTAACATGCCGGTTCGGTTCACGAGCATGGACCGGATTTGGGGTGTTACAGAATTGGTATCAGAGCCACTCTCGGTCGATTAAGATGTAAGATACTTTTATAGGTGATGTGTGTGCAAAGACTGCTCCAAGTCCAGCTGGCAGGTATGTTTCTGTTTATTTTCTTTACATGCAGATTTTTTCTTCATAAGTTGTTTGGATAACAGTGTATTCAGGACTTGATCAGAAATATGTGGAATTGACCTTAGTTAAGCTGGCAGGTCATTTCTATGGATTTTTATCATGATATCAGACTGTTTGTCGGTTAGATGTGAGCAGGGAATGTTGTAGTGCTAGCAGAGGTAGAATGGGTATAAGATCTCATCTTATACCAGATTCGGATGTCAGCAGATGTGAGCAGGAATCTGACAGGATTGTCATGATGGGCTTAGAGACCCACTAGTTCTGTCCATCGCATAAGTGAATTGGATGATTGACCAGGTGTTCGTGTCTTGCATGTCACCACATTAGTCCTGTTTCCATGGGACATGGTGTACATGATGAGAATGAGTTAAAAAGAAAAGGGGTAACAGTAAGGAGCTTGAAGTATAGAGATATTAGCAAGTTAGTTGGCACATGAGATGGACCACTTCCAGAAGATAGTGATGAATGAGGATGAGTAGCGAGGTGGATCGATAGTCCAATAGGCACTTCACCGCATCCTCCTCTTCCACTAGTTTATGACCTACGGGCAGTAGTTTTGGCTTCACTTTGCCAGACAGAGGTCTCGATATGATGAGGAAAAGATCAGGACCACCATTGCCTACGAGATCAGATATTTGACAGGATTCCACTAGAGATAAGGCACCAGATCAGTGATTGCCGTTTGAGGGCCAGTCAGCACTGATGAAAGTAGCCACTCCAGATTTCAGGAGATTAGAGTGGGTTCAGCATAGGTTTACCATCATATGTGTCAGCACCATGATCCAAACCCCTCCGGATCAGACACGCATGATTGGACAACCTAAGCCGAGTTGTTAGCAGCCAAGATATGTCAGAGACAGTAGAGTGGATTTATGATGTATACGATCAAGATCAGATTTTAGTATCTAGATAGAATTGTCGCCGACAGAGTTGCACAACCGCCGACCGAGTGCACAACCGCCGACCGAGTGCACAACCGCCGACCGAGTTGCACAACCGCCGACCGAGTGCACAACTGCCGACCGAGTTGCACAACCGCCGACCGAGTTGCACGACCGCCGACCGAGTCACACAACCACCGCCGAGGTGCACAACCACCGTCCGAGATGCACTACCACCGACCGAAGACGCACTACCGCCGTCCGTGTATTGCTCATCCGCCGACCGAGTAGATTAGTTAGATCTTAGTAGGACCAGAATTTGAGGAACAAGATATAGCTACAATGGAAATTAGCAGAACAGAGAAGAGTTAGGAAAAGTGAGGTTATTTGGATGAGATAGCATAGGATCCGACTTCACAGCTCTCTTGCAATCATTGTCTTGACCTGACACCCTTGGGTCAGATGTATATTGCAAGATAACCCCATCAGGCATTGTTAGTGACAGTCTCATAGGGATGCGCATGGACAGAATCAGGGAACATGACAGTATGACCTCCAGATGGGACGGTCACAATGATCAGATTGTGCAGATTGCATGATAGTACATCCATGGGCCACAACCAGCATACATAGATCAGATGGTTAGTAGACGGTCACACATGCCGTTGAACCCATTTAGTGATTGGCCAGTCAGATGATAGGAGTTTGACTTGTATTAGAGTATTGGGCATAGATAGAGGGTTAGTGAGGAAGTGTCCTTTAGAAGGATAGTGATTCCCTTGTGTTTCGCCAGCACGATTAGGTTCTCACCTTGAGACATAGGATTGAGCCTTGCCCTGAGTATAGAGGTACCTTCATGGTACTGATTAGGGTTTACAGTGTAGGTAGATGTTTGCAGACCGATCTTCCGATGAGGATTTCACCCCAGCTTGAGAGCGATGTAGACAGGGACTTCAAATAGAACAGACCATGCTGACCAAACGGAGTGATACCAGTGTATGCTCATCTTTGATTGATAGCCTTGCTTGAGAGTCTACCACAGCGGTAGTAGTCATGTGAGTCAAGATTAGTACTACAAATCGGTACGGGACGGCAGGTCACACACCACTGAAGAGCGGACGAGACACGTGTCGAACCTCATTATGAGTCCCCGTAGACTTGAGGGGAGACAGTGGTTCTTTGGGTCGTTTGAACCCCGCCCGTTTAGAAGTGCGTGACTAGTACAGTATCGAGAAACATGTGCCTACTGTTAGCTGATTGAACTAGAGCCACTTAGGAGCCGTTTCTGAGATTCATCATTGATTGACTGTTCCACAGCCTGATCACCTGTGGCATAGTGAATTATGGTGATCTTAGAGACAAGTCCATAGACCTACCGATATTTTGGCCACCCAGTACGCTACATAGGGATTTCATCTCCCCTACCACTTGCATGACACCTTGACCTCACCATAGATCAGAGGGACATACCTATGTAGCAGGTCTTTCTTAGCCTAGTGGATTCCCCTATTTACCTGGCGTCAGACACCACATGTGAGGATGAGATAGCACCCATTGAGAGTTCTTGAGCAGTGTGACTAGATTTCCACGAGATTCAGCCTCCCTTCCTATAACCTAGAGATGTCAGACAGAGTAGAGTTTTCACTTGAGGATTCCCACTCACCCCTTTGTATGTATCAGTTCTACCATCAGTTTATCTAGAGGATTGAGATGAGTATACATTGACCAGAGCATAGAGCACATGCCACAGACCAGATGCAGACTCTACAGTCCCATGCAGAGTATGTTATCATACTCCTTGAGACACACTGTGTATGTACAGGTGTTCTCGCCTCCTTTCAGCAGTAGTTAGTGGTTGTATAGATAGTCACCTGAGCCGTAGTATGCAGTAGAGTCATAGCAGCTATCCTTGTTCTCTTATAGAACAGAGTGAGATACTTGACTCAGGACCGAGTCAACTAGGACCTAGTGAGCGGTCCAGTTCCTTATATAGGGACACTTGAGAGTTGGATCTAGACTGGCGACAGTGAGCCATGCAGCTCATTAGTTTATACACTCGACCTAGCAGGAGACTCATAGCACACTTTAGGTTGGTTGTAGGACTTAGGAATAGAGTTTCCTGAGAGTACATGTAGGTGACTTTTCACAGATGAGGATTAGAGGGACATGGGTAGATGCTAGCAGGTAGGTCTTACCCTCGATGTAGTTTTCCCAGACATAGCTCAGATTAGAACCTTGCGATACTCTAGAGTATCTGCTTGACCAACCCAATAGGCCCTTAGGGGTGACCTAGGTTTTCCCGCCGAGTTAGCAGTAGAGGATCAGAACAGAAGAGACAGTGATGATGGTCATGTTAGAACAGGCACAGATAGCTTAGAAATAGAATGTTTGATATTGGCAACATCACAAGCAGAACCCGCCATGACGGCGCAGTTACAGTGAGGAGGTACATGGCTATCCAAGAGTAGAGGATACAACTGGTGTGTATCTAACTTCTAGGTATTAGTTCAGTAGAACCTCCTTGAGTTGAAATTTCGAGGACGAAATTTTTATAAGGAGGGAAGATTGTAAAACCCACGACTCGAGTCAGGGTTTTATATTCAGAACCGGTCGGTTCGACCGTTATTTTCGAGTCGAGTCAGATTCAGAACACGTGTACTGAGCCGACGCCAGTCGCGTGTATGAGCTATGAGGGTCATGCGTACCCAAGTATATGATGATAACGTCATGAACACAGCAGAACAGAATGAGTTATCAGAATATATGAGAGTATGCCAGTTATTTTTTTATTATTTTTATATATAGTGGATCGTAGAATTAGTTTTAGGCCGTTTACCGCGTTAGGACGCATTACGGGCAGTTTGGATGGGTTGATAGTTCTAGAGCATATCATTATGATGTTTTGGTGTTTGTTTGATTTTATGGGATTTTTCCCGATTTTTATGGAATTTTTTAGGATTTAATACGACTTAGTTATTATTCTTGACTCGAGCCGGAGACGAGTCAAGTCTTATTTACAAGTTTGCCACCCAACCATTTTCTTCCTCTCCCCGACCTTTCCTTTCTTCTTCCCAAACCCTAGCCCCACCACCCTCCGCTTGCCGTCACCGCCGCTTGTCGTCGCCGCCCGGCCGCCGATCGACGCTGCCTAGCCCCGCCACGGCGTCGCCGTGCTGCCCCGACCAGCCTCGGCCGCTGTCGGCCTGCCATGATGCCGGAACCGCCGCGCCTAGCGCCGCGCCTGCATTGTCGCTTCCGTCACCGATCGCACCGCTGGCGACCGTCGCCGCCATGATCGAGTGGTCGCCTTGACACCTTCAACCAACCCAGCGACCTTCCCCGACCGGAGCGGAGGCCATCGCCGCCCAGGCCGGCCGGATCTAGCCACCCACCACCGCCGCCTCTGTTTTAGCCATTTTTCGGCGAGCCACCGCCTCCGCCGACCACGTCGACGTCGTGGATGTGTCAGGCTCGCTGAGCCGGTTCCAATGGTACCCAATATGACCACTTTCCGGCCAGTAGATGCCGCCGGCGACTGTCGCCGGAAAACCGCCGGAAGCTGCTGGAAAACTACTAAAACCTGCCGGAAAACCGCCGGAAAATCGAATTTGCTGGAATTCGCCGGATCTTCCGAGGAGTTCATCTAGTCGAACCCGATCGAACTTCGGACGCCGATGAGCGCCGAATTTGAGCTCCGAGACGCGCGACGAAACCCTAGCCATCGCCGATTGTCGATGACGTGAGGTATAATTACCTCCGATTTAATTATTTAAAATTGATGATGATTGTTAGCATAGCATGCTAGAATTGAGTAGTTGTCATGATGAATGCCAGACTATGAATGAAGTAAAGATGTGCATGATGTGATTAATAGATAATGAAGGTTAAGTGATCTAATGAAGTAAAGTAAATTTGAGCATGATAATCGAGTACAACGTAACTTAGGAAATATAATAAAATTTGTGTTAATAGGATAAGTTGGAATTACTTTCACATTTATAATTGTTGATTGTTATGGTTGATGTTGTATTGTGAGTGTGTTTGATGATGACGAGTTTGATTCATCATTTAGTTAGTGGGCGTTAGTATTTAGTTTTGATGTGTAGGTACGAAGTAGGAGCTCGCCGCCTAGGCGCGATGACACGCTTGGAGCTTCTACCAGGTCCGTTTAGGACTCGACTCTGTTTTACGCTCTCTTCTATTGTATGTTTGATTTTATTATCTGCAAGGACAGGTTAAGTGGCATTTTATCAGATCCCACTTAACTCGGGCCATCTAACCGAACAGATTTCCGGATTAATAACCCCTCGGAGGATGATTTTGAAAACAAGATCCACCACAAGTTGCCTTCGGGCCTATTATATAAATCCCTACCCAGCCCTATATATATATGTATATATGTGTTTCTCGTTTTTAGTGAGACGAGAGATGGAGAAATCGACTGCACGTATCATGAGCAGATGTTGTGACAGTCAAAGCAGGCTCTGGATTAGTGCCAGCAGACTGTTCCATTCCCGAGGGATCCTGACAACTCTGCGTTTGAGTTCCTCACACCCGGAGAACGTGGAGGTTTATGGGTACTGTTTAGTACAGCGCATGTCCGGACTTGTGGTTCAAAGGGTACTAAAGGCGACTGCCTGAGAGTACTCATCCTTCGTGCTCAAGGCCAGGAGAAATATGGAGGTAAGGAGAGGGCTTAGGATTTGAGACCAGAAAATGAAGTAAGAAACTGCCAAGAGTAGCATCAGCAGCAGCAGATCAGTAAGTTCGGGATGCTACTGGGTCTACAGCCCAGTGGCTCCTCAGTAGTGCCCTTCAGAGTGTTCATGTGGAGTATATGATGTTTTCTTTCATATGAGAGTTTGCTCTCATAGCCAGCTTGTTATAGTTATTTTATTTTCCGGACCAGTAACACTTGTTACTGACGTGTTTTTATACTATATGTAGGTAATAATTACGAGTTGGAGGAGCCAGCTTGGACGGAGGAGCACTGTTGTCGCTTGCACACATGTCAGTCGATAGAGTGGTTAATATTCTATTTATGATGCTATTATATTGTGAATGTTGTGAAATGCTAAGACATGGTATGCTATGATTGAATGTTATGAGATGATGATAAGATATCATGATGTGACATGATTAAATGCTAAGACACGATGACAGAATGTGAAACATGAATAGATTGCGAGCAGGAGCGTGGTTGGTTGAGGCCCAAGCTTTAGAGCAAGTATATATCAGATTGTGTGAATGAAGTTGTGTGATATATAGATACATGTTTACATATATGTTAATATATAGTATTTTGACAGGGTGACCCTAATTGCACTTTTAGGGGAAATTCTATCCGTTTTATTTCAGAATTTTCATCGATTTTGATCGTAATTGTGATGGTGTGTAATTTAGTTTGCATGTCATCTATGTAGTATCATGTTAGGATTCTGTGCATTCATCCATGCATGACGAGTATTATCTTCATCTTAAGATGCCGAGATTAGATCCGCACGAGTTGGGTTCGGGTTAGCTAACCTAATCGGGGCCTGTAACATGCCGGTTCGGTTCATGAGCATGGACCGGATTTGGGGTGTTACATTTCTAGTTGCTTTCCAGCAGTTTTCTGGTGACTATTGGTGATGGTGGCTAGGCGGTGAGATGGTGGTGGTATTAGGTATTGTTGGTAGCGGCTTGATGAGCGTGATGCGTATACGACGTCAATGAGGTAAACGAAGGTGGCAGATTTCCAGAAAAAGGCAAATAGGGATGGTAGGTGGTGGGATGACGAGATCTAGCTGGGATGGGCGGCACTGAGCTTCGCTCTGATCGGGGAAGGTTATGGGAGGGCTAGTGGTGTCAAGGAGGCGACTAGATGGTGGCATCGACGGGCGCCATTAGTGAAATCGGCGACGGGAGCATGACACTAGGGCGCAGCTCCCTCGCATCGTGGAGGCCTGGCAATGGCCAAGGGTGTTCGGGGTAGCAAGGCAAAGGCGCAGCAAGGCTCGGCAACGTCGATCGGCAGAAGGGTGGGGTCGGAGGTAGACTTAGCAATGAAGATGGAGGGGCGGTATTGAGGGTTTGGGGGAAAAGAAGTCGGGGGTGGGGGGAGGGGGAGGGGTGGGGGGCTGGGAAGAAAACAGGTCGGGGAGAAGGTTGGGGGTAGTCTCGTAAATATAACTTGACTCGACTTCAACCCAAGTAAAAAATAATAACTAACTCGTAATAAATCTTAAAAAAAATAAAAAAATTGGGAAAAATCCTATCAAATATAATACACAGCACAACATCACAATGACATGCTCTATTAACCACCAAAACTGCCCTATAGCACGCTATTCGGCCTAAAAATAATTCTAAGATCTAATACTAAAATAATAAAAAATTTTGGCGTACTCTCATATATTCTGATAACTCATTCTACCGTCTTATTGATGTTATCATCATATACTTGGGCACATTGACTCTCGTGGTTCATAACACACGATCGGCCTTGGCTCGGTATACATGTTTGGAAATTGACTCGAATGAAAATAGCTGTCGAAGCGACCGATTCTGACTATAAAACCCTGACCTGAGTCAAGGGTTTTACAATGAGGGTATTGCATAACGCAACACATTTCTTGAATTTGTAACACTAACTTAACCATTCATTTTTGCCACTCAAGTACCGTGGCGGGTGTAATATTGATGATGTGAGGGCGTAAGCGTTGTCTGTATAAATATGAATATTAGTCATGCATGCGTGTCGGCACTTGTTTAAGTATGTTTGCTTACCACCTAGTGTGAGGTAATTCTGAAGTTTCATAAGTTTCCGTGGGTAATGGAATACTCATTTGCCAGTTTGTACTAGTTATTGTTCGGATTAATAACACTTGTTGCTGACGTTTTTCATATAATATATGTAAGTCTTGAAAATCCTGAGTCTACTTTGGTGGGAGGACAGATAAACGCTACACACACTTGAGCTCAACGCAATTATTTACTTTCTTATTTTTTCTTATATTCAATGTGTTTTGACACGTATTTAACAATGTCTTCCATTCTCATGACACCAAGAGGGTTGTTTCGATCTATTTTATCGATCAAGTCGTACCGACAAACAACTTTAAACATAACTCAATTCGATCGTACCAATTTTAATTCGGTTCTTAGGTGAACCGAAATATGAGTGTTACAGTGCGTGTGTTCTAAATTTTTATTGTCGTTGTGTGGAACATGCAACCATGACCCCTTTGTTTATGTGTTTAAGTTTTACATCATCATTTAAGAATAAGAATACCAACTCAAAGGTTGAAACTAAGTCTAAGAATTTATCATAATTTCGCATTATAAAAAGCTCAACCTCTTAATTATATTGCGGGTGCTGCCTTTGTGTAGTTTGAAATGATCATCCACATTTTGTAAAGTTAGCTTCTTAGTCATTGGGGGTGGTGCAGCCTCTCTATAGCATAGAGTACTCATGTTAGAAATCTTAAGTGTAAGAGCCTTCATATGATATGATAATTAACACGTATTATGTGATAAGCCTTGTAATATTTTCGTCTTAAACCTCTTTCAGGGTTGAGATCCACTACCGCAATAAAAGTTTGATAAGTTATCTAATGAATAACATTCCAAATTATAACGTCACAATTCGCTCCAGGTTCAGGTCGAATTGGAGTTTTACAATTACTATTTTTTTCAAATAAAAGAAGGAGTATTTATTTAATTTTAACAAAAACTAGTGTTGGATATAAATATTAAAGTTTATTTTAGTTTTAATGAGTAATTTTTTTTAATAATTAAATGGAATATATCATTTAATGCATATAGAATTATATTTTAAGTTTTGTTAATAATAACATGACAAATAAATAAATAAAAATATAAATTAAGTAGGTATATTAAATAAAAAATTTAATTCAAGTAGTATAATTATATATATACAAATATTTAATCAATATTTTAAAATTTAAGGTCTGGATCAAATTAATCCCCATCATTTTCTTAATAATAATATATAATAATAATAATAATAATAATAATAATAATAATAATAATATTATTATTATTATGAAATTAAGCAAGAATTAATAAGCCCATAAAACTATTATGGGATTAAAATCAACCACAACACAAAATTAACTAGAATAATATAAGAGTGAAATAAATTTTGTCTGTTAATGTAATAAATAATACCTAAACAATTACTTGTACTTTGTGTGAGGTATACTTGAAACTTATTAATAGCATATACAAAGAATATACATAACTAATTTTAAAACATATTATTATATTATTTTTAAATAAAAATAATGAATAATTACATAATTTTGATAAAAAATATAGTTATACATGAATATCAAGTCATTTAATTCTAAAAAGTAAAAAAATCAATAATTAAATAGAAAATATTTGTTTAATGATGATTAATTTGGATGGAATTGTACTCTAAGTTTTTCCCTAGTTATAAATAACATAAAAATGAATAAATAATCATTAATTAAATGACAAAAATGTAAAAAAGTCAAATTTAATTCGAGTAGTTCTTTGCACAAATTTATGTTTATCTAATCACGAGGATAACTTCTGGGATTGATGCTTATCTAATCATGAGGATAATTTCTCGGATTTATGCTTATCCAATCATGAAGATAATTTCTCGGATTTATGCTTATCCAATCATGTGGAGGACTTCTGTGTCTAGGAGAAAAAGTCTCGGTGGCTCCCAATTTACATGAGAAGATTTTTGAAAAAGTTTAGCAGCCTATGATTCCTTGCTTGTAATCATGGAATAGATGAGGCTCTCAAAATTTAACAAATAGCCGAGTCTAATTGCTAGAATGGTTTAGAGAAAATTTTTAAAAGGTAGCCAGTTAGTATAAAGCTATGGGAATACCGGCTGCTTTGAAGTGCTATCGCTGCTTTTATTGTTGCTGTTCGGAGTTCTCATCATCAAACTATGAAGCCTGCCCGCCACCCTGCTATTAAGCCACTAGGTTTGGAGGAAGAGTTAAAGCCTTGAAGATCAGCCTTTTGCCTTGCTCCTAGACTGTCCAAAGCCACCACCACAAGGCGGAGCCTTACCACCTTGAAGCACAGCTATATTGCTACACTCATCCTTGCCACCTCGCCACAAATCCTGAAGGTGGGTTTTTCTTTTTGCACATAGAAACAAAGGAGTTGACATCACTTGCCCCTCAACGAGCCTGTTGCATTGCCATCTCTTGGAGTCAAAGCTTTGTTGCTGATTTGCCAAGAAGTCGCTACCTTGGAACATCTCGCCACAATCACTTACTGGACACGTGGGAGAGAAGCCTTGCCACTTTGGAGCTAGCCGAGCCAACAACCATCAACCAAGTTGAGTATTGCCGGAGTTCCCGGGGTTATGAAGTTGTAAGTGAGAAAGGGGAGTTTCTGATTGGTCGTGCTTGTTGGACAGCAGTTCTTGCCGTGAGAGGTCCTCTGCCCTGCTATTTATTGCCAAGGAGAGAATCCATGTCCTTGCTTGTCCTCAACCCTTTGGAGTTATGCTGTTGGGATCCTAGCCCGCTCGGCATATTGCTGTCTTCGATCCATTGTCGTGGAGAAGATCGGTTGTTGCTGCTTTTTGGAATCTTTCGTTACTGCCGACTAGACTTTTCTGAGCAAAATAAGAAGATAAAGGAGTCACATAAAGATTGGAATTTTACTGCTTTGAAGAATCACCACCTTCTTCGCATCACGCTGCAATTGTAATGTGGGAGTTCCTTCATCACTGTTGGCCGATGAGTTCTTGAAGCCAGGGAGTCACGTTGCTCTGATCTGCAGTTAATCTGTCCAAAATCAAGCCCAAGAGAAAACATCGTTGCCGGAATTTTCCAGCAAGTCAAAGATCGAAGAAGACATAAAACAGAGCATTGAAGAGGTTGTCGCCGTAGTGGAAGGTGGATTTCGTGGTGGTTTTACGACCAACGCCAGTCATTCCCAGCTCCAAAGTGGTGTCTTGAGAGGATAAAGAGAAGTAGTCTTCACGTCGGTGTGGAGTACCACCAGATTCAGTCACCACCGTTGCTGGGAAAGCCACCATGGGAGCCTCAAAAGCGGCCGCTGCATCACACCTAAACAGATCTATCGGTCCTAATTAGTGGACCGAGTCTGCTCATCCTTTCTAGATCTGCAACCGTATTTTGTTGCCCCACGAATTGATTAAACCAGTGACAAACCCGGACCCATGACCACATTCGTGACCCATCTACGACCTAGATTTAAATTGGCACACCATGCACCACAAGCAGATAGGTGAACGTAGAGAAAAAGAGAGCTTGAGCATGCCACCCGGCCCAATCTAGTACTTATTTATTTTGAACCAACCCAAAGTGGTTTGATTTAGTTCATTAGAAATCAAAAAATAATTTGAAAGTATTATAGACCTTGGATCGAGCCGAAACATGCTACCCTACCATTTTTTGACCCTCTAGATGTAGTGATGATGTTATTTTAAGGATTTAAAGGCCAGAAAGGGATAAACTATAGCATCAAAGTCAAAGATCTCCAAGGTGAATTTATTTAAGGGAGGCAAAATTTACTATTTTGTGTAAAGTGTAAAATCAAAAGAGAAATAGTCGATTGTGAGTACCAATCTCACTATTGATTGACTTAGTGGATTGTGAGTACCAATCCACTGCAAATGTGGGCGAGCCAGCTGCCCTGCAACATGAAAACTTGAACTCAGGCAGAGAACTTCGAGAATGGATTAGACAACTTGAATCGGCACTTAACGATGCACTTGCCTTGAATAGGCAAGCCTTCGTCTCAATGGGAAGTGCACCCAAAAGAGAAGATGCTAACCCAGCAAACGGGTGAAGTCTAGATGAAATAGACGAGCCACCCAATCAATTGATAACTAGCATTCTTACAATGCCACAAGAAAGGCCTTTGGCAACCACCGCACTCATCATGGATTTGTCAAACACCACTCGAGTAAGTAACATGTTTTCTCATGTCTCGGGATCCATGTCACAAGCATCCCCTTTGATAATTTTGCTGTTCGCGCCAAGTTGGACATAACACTATCCCACTATGCAACTAAGTCGAACTGAACATAGTTCACTCCCACATTCAACATAGTTTCCCCAGCCACCTCACTACCAGCCAACGTACCCATACCCATGATACAACCCTGCTATCTGCTAATCTTCGGTTTCTATGGCGTTTCCGCCACTAATTACCACTACTGTGCCCATCCCTATGGCACCGCCTTTGGTGTCAATGGTTTCACCATCAATTCTCACCACAGTAGCTCAACTACTATTAGTTATCCTCCATCAGTCTATCCTACAATTGTTTTAGTAGAACCAGTTACACTAGTTGTATCGGTTCATGATGCCCGCTTTGATGAATTGAAGGCCGCAATGGATGCACAAGCTGCATTGATTGCCGAACTGATAGTGCTTAAGGATAAAGAACCAAGTGAAGCAGTAAAGTGTCTCTGTCCCCTAGCTAATGAAGTTTACACAGAAAATTTACTAAAAGAATACAAGCACCTAACTTTTACGAAGTTTAACAGAGATGGCAATTCTTGAGATCACATTATAATCTTTGAGATTGAGTGTGGAGCAATTGCAACAAATGAGAAGTTAAAGTAACAGCAATTTCTTGCATCCCTTAATGGCAATGCCTTAAGATGGTTCAATAACAGCCCTCCCGAATCAATTAGTTCATGGGATAAGTTTGTTGAACAATTCACAGAACATTTTCGGTCAATGGAAATCCCTGTAAAGATAGAACACTAAGGACAGTGTCAGAGAGAACCGGGTGGGCAGTTTGCAACATATGTGAAGAGGTTTAGAAGCTTAACATCTCAGATAAAAGGGACCCTTGACATTAAGGAACTTGTAAAGATTTCTGCAATGAATGCCGGACCAGCTACTCGGTTCTTAAGTGGTGCACAATGCAACACTTTTGAACAACTCTTTGAAAGGGTGTTGATTTCAAGGAACTTGGAAGGGTTATCGCTTCCTTGAAGAATGCTAAGGCATCAACCAATACTGTCACTGAACTCGGTGAGCAAGGTCAGGAAAAACAATGAAGGAACAACAACAAAGGCAAAAAGTCACGCCTTGACAATAGCGTGATTGGAGGAATATAGAGGATTACATTTTCAATGTTGGAGATACCGAAAGATGGTTTGATGTTTTGGTTAAGCAAGGAAAGATTACACTATGGACACCGAAGAATCCACCAAAGCCGGAGAATGAGAGGAAAGATAATTTCTGCCTATGTTATCAAATGGTTAGCCATCCGGCAGTTAAATGTTGGAACATAATGGAGAAGATTCAAGAATTACTCAACAAAGGGGAAATCAAATATAAAGCTCCCAAAGTATAAAAGGCACTGACAGCCAATGTTATGACAACAAGTAATTTGACCTCACCATTGAAGGTAGTAGATGAAGAAAAAGATAAAGATGAACTAAGCAAGGGCAAGGAGCCCGAGGAAGAGAAGCAGGAAAAGGAAAAGCAACCGGAAAGAAATGACAGTAAGAAGTAGGAAGCTCCTTTGAGTTCAGCGGAAGAAAGAAGCAAGTTCCTCTCCTTCTACACCAAAAAATTAGTGCACATGTTTGATGTGTTGCAATTCTCACCCACTACTCGGTTCACAGTTGAACAAGCTTTGTCAAAATTTGGAATTAGAAATGGAGAAGATAGTTTCTTGATGAACTCAAGTGGAATAAAAAACTACATCACAGATGTAGAGTACTTGGGACATCCTTTGCCTATTTTAACTTGAGTAAATAAGGAACAAAGATCCTCTACTAATCTATCTTGGCCACATGCTGACGATACTCTACTAATGCCAGCTGGAATCATCACTTTCTCCAACAACAATTTGTGTCACTTTGAGCCCAACCACAATCAACCATTGTTTGTTAGTGTGGAACACCAAAACAAGCTTCTTCGGTGTGCACTTGTGGAACAAGGATCATCAATAAACATTTTTCCTATTCATGTGTTATTTGAATTGGGTTACACTAAGAAAAGCTTCATGCCAGATGATACCACAATCAATTCAGTGTCTCCTGTATCATGTGAGTCATTGGGAATGGTGTGTTTACACATCTCTGTTGGTCCTTTCAATTTACCACACATATTCCACATTCTAGAAGTTGATCCCATATGGCACATGCTTCTTGGGTGACCATGGATTCATGATCACTAATGCGTGCCATCTTCGTGGCACCAATGCATTAAAGCTGCACCTAGTAAAGGGGTTAGATTCGAGTCTGGGGGCTGCGAAACCTATTCACTCTTGAGGAAGAGTACTTTGTAGATGTCGCATTCTTCATGAAGGGAAATGCCCTGAAGTTATCTTGAGCACAACTGTCTAGTCATGTCTATCCTGCTACACTTGATTTGCCATATTTTATTAAACCAACAGCTAGTTATCCACCCCCAAAGCCTCCTAAAGTAGCAAAATTACACGAGTTGTCAGTTCTATCGGCACCAGCAATTTCACCAGTACCTTTTAAGGTAACAGTGCATTAAGTACAACCAAAGCAAAAAATTAAAGAAATACCACCACTCCAAGAAGTGCAAAGTCAAGAAGAAGTCCAGTTCAACATAGATAAGAGCTACTAAAATGGACTTTGTATTTTGATGGAGCAGTTGTGGGAATGTGCGAAGGAGCAGGACCCACTAGAGGAGCCGGGGTTGTCTTAGTAGAGCCTTCAAAGAAGATGCATTTACATGCTTACAATTTAGCATATTTTTGCACCAACAACAATGTAGAATATAAAGCAATGCCGCTTGGACTGTTGCTTGCAAAGGATTTGAAAGTGGAATCCTTGCTAGTTCAAGGCAACTCATTATTTGTAATCCAACAAGCCATAGGGAATTTTGAAGTCAAGGAAACACATTTGGTAGTGTAGGCGTGTTTGATGCAATTATTGAAGAATTTCAAAGAAGTGATGTTTGAATATATCCCTCGCTCTACAAATCACATGGCAGATGCACTCGCCGTATTGGGAACAAGATTCATTGCTAAAAGAGAACTCATAGAGCCAATTATTTGGTTTGCCCGTCATGATGCGTCTGTTGGTGCAGTCTTACCATCAAGTGTTGTAGTTGAAAGCTTTGCACTAGAGGAGTTTGGAGATTAATATGGAGATATGATCAACTTTTTGGCACCAACCAGCTACCCAATGATCGATACAAGGCTCGTGAACTGTGACGAATTGCTGCACATCATCTCATTGATGGGGAATTATTGTATCGCCGAGGATTTGATAGAGTCTTACTACGGTGTTTGACCAAGGAGGAAAGCTTGAAGGCTATAAGAGACGCACACGAAGGGACTTGTAAAGAGCACCAAAGTGGAAGAAGGTTGTATCACCTTTTGCTCCACATCGGATACTTTTGGCCAACAATGTATAAGGATTGTATGGATTTAGCTCGGCCATGTGAGAATTGTCAGTTGCATGCACCTTTGAAGTATATGCAGCTAGAACCATTGCACCCGATTGGCGCTTATTGGCCATTTCAAATTTGGAGGCTTGATTTTATCAGTCCCATCCATGTATTACTATCAAAGGGTCACAAGTTCATTTTAACAGTGATTGAGTATTTTACGAAGTGGGGTGAAGCAATACTGGCAAGGAAACAGAAAGGAGTGTCATTCAATTAACCAAAGAAAATATCATCTATCAGTTTGGAGTTCTCCAGAAGCTTATTATGGATAATGGCACGCCATTCATGGGATGGCAAGTGGTAGAGTTAGCCAAGCAACACAGATTTGAAATGGTACAATCATCACCATACAACCCACAATCTAATGGACAAGTGAAATCTTTCAACAAGATTTAAAACAATGTTGCAAAAGATGGTGGCAGATAATCAACACGATTGACATGAAAGGTTACCTAAAGCATTATGGTCATATCATACTTCCACACGTGTGAGTACCAAAGTTACAGCTTTTTTACTAGTGTATGGGATGAAGCTATCTTGCCTGTAGAAGTAGAGTTGCCTATAGTAAGGATGGTCACTGCTTCACATTTATCACCAAAACGGGGCAGAGTATGTAGCAAATAGAATTGCATCACTCGAAGCAGTTGACGAGCATTGTCACGTTGCAGGGGAAAAGTTGAAAAGGTATCATGCAGCAATGACAAAGAAGTATTATGCAACACCCGTTAAGTTAGGGCCAGGTTGCCAATATCCAAATTTTCCTCGTCATGGGAAGGGCCCTACGTTGTCAAGCAAGATATTGGTAAAGGTTGCTATTAATTGTCAACAATTGATGGAGATTCCTTGTTCCAAGTTAATGCGAGATACTTAAAATTTGGGCAAGACCCTATTACAGTAGGTCACACCTAGTCGAGTGAAGCCTAAATAGTGCACGAATGGATTGATGTATAGTGTACATAGCTAAAAAAAATTGCAGATTATATTTTTGCCGATTCTTCTTTCTAAGTTTGTGAAAAATTGGCAAGGGGGTTAATGTTTGCATAGATTTATGTTTATCCAATCACGAGGATAACTTCTGGGATTTATGCTTATCCAATCATGAGGCTAATTTCTAGGATTTATGCTTATCCAATCATGAGGCTAATTTCTCAGATTTATGCTTATCTAATCACATGGAGGACTTCTATGCCTTGGAGAAAAGTTTCGATGGTTCCAAAATTACAGAAAAAGATTTTTGAAAAAGTTGAGCAGCCTATGATTCCTCACCTATAATCATGGAATAGATGAGGCTCTCAAAATTCAATAAATAGCTGAGCCTAATTGCTAGAAAGGGGGGGAGAGAAAATTTCTCAGAAGGTGGTCTGTTAGTATAAAGCTTTGGGAATAGAAAACCACTCCTTTGAAGTGCTATCGCTGCATATTTGGAGTTCTCATCATCAAACCATGAAGCCCCCCCCCCCCCCACCATGCTGCTATTAAGCCACTAGGTTTGAAGTAAGAGTTGAAGCCTTGAAGAATAGCCTTTCTCCTTGCTCCTGGAATTGTCCAAAGCCACCACCACAAGGTGGAGCCTTACCACCTTGAAGCATTGCTATACTACTAAGGAACAAACACTGAAGGTGAGTTTTTTCTGTTTTACAGATAGAAATAGAGGAGTTGCCATCACTTGCCCACCAAGGAGCCTGTTGCATTGCCATCTCTTGGATTCAAAGCTTTATTGGTAATTCGCCAAGAAGTCGCTACCTTAGACATCTCGACACCATCACTTGCTGTACACGCGGGAGAGAAGCCTTGCCGCTTTGGAGCTTACCGAGCTAAGAACCATCAACCAAGTCGAGTGTCACCGGTGCTCCCAGGGTTATGAAGTTGTTAGTGAGAAAGAGAAGTTTCTGATTGGTCGTGCTTGTCAGACAACAGTTCTTATCAAGAACTGTCCTCTACCTTGCTATTTATTGCCTGCTACCGAGGAGAGAATCTCCATCCTTGCTCACCGTCAACCCTTTGGAGTTGTGTTGTTGGGATCCTAGCCCTCTTAGTGTATTGTTGTCTTGGATCCATTGTCACGGAGAAGATTGGTTGTTGTTGCTATTTGGAATCCTTCATTATTGCCGCACTAGATTTTTCTAAGTAGAGTAAGAAGATACAAAGTCACATAAAGATCGGAATTTTATTGCTTTGAAGAATCACCGCTTGCCCATCTCACTGCTATTGTAATGTGGGAGTTCCTTTGATGCTACTGGTTGATGAGTTCTTGAAGCCAGGGAGTCACGTTGCTCTGATTTGCAGTTAATTTGTCAAGATTCAATCCTGAGAGAAAACATAGTTGCCGAAATTGTGCTAGCAAGTTGCTGATCCAAGAAGACAGAAAATAGACTATTGAAGAGGTTGTCGCAGCAGTAGAAGGTGGATTTTGTGGTGTTTTTTCGACCAACGCCACTCGTTCCCGGCTCCGAAGTGGTGTCTTGAGAGGATAAAGAGAAATAATCTTGAGGTCTGGGTAGAGTACCATCGGATTAAGTCATTGCCGTTGACAGGAAAGCCGCCATCGGAGCCTCAAAAGTGGCTACTGCATCACGTGTAAAACCCTGAAAAAATAATTAGGTTATTTTATTTAGGGTTTTATAAATCTTAAAATGAACCATAAATAATATTTAATTAAACAAATTCTTAAGAATCAATATCATTTATAAACCATTCGTATTCACTTAATAGTAAGTTTTTGACTTTTCATTATCATACAAATGATATAGTAATGAGTGATTACGTTCTTTTCTATAAAATTTAATATAATGACTTCTTAAATTCTACACATATTATTCTATATAAAGGAGAGTTCTATTGTTACATGAAACATCCTATGGATAGGTTGTAAGCACATTTGACACACAAAAGGGAAGACTTTAGGATTATTTGTTATAGTTGCGGGTTCTTCACTAAATTTTCAGGTCTGTATAATTATTTAAAATATTGTATTTTCCCTTGTGGACAACCTGGTTGGCCCGAGCCAGATTTGACCACCATGCTCCGAGTGCAATCGGGGTCAAGGAATTGACTCAGTCTGACATGGGCTATACCCTTCATAATCCAATAATGGACATGTCAGAATAGACCTAACAGCCATAATACAAAAAATTAGACATGGCGAATTGGACTCGCCAGCCAATTACGGACATAAAGGACTAAGCCATCGGCCAATAGATGGACATGGTGGACTGACCCACAGCCAACTAATGGACATGGTGGATTGGAGTCACTAGCCGATAACAGACATGGATTGGACTCACTAGCCGATAACAGACATGGCGGATTGGACTTGCCAGCTGGTAATGGACATGATGGACTGACCCATTAGCCAAGAAATTGGACATGGCGGATTGGACTCGCCAGCCAATTACAGACATGGTGGATTGGACTCACCAGCCGATAACGGACATGGCGGATTAGACTCGCCAGTCGGTAATGGACATGATGGACTGACCCATCAGCCAATAAATTGGACATGGCGGATTGGACTCGCCAGCCAATTACGGACACGGTAGGCTGACCCATCAGCCAATAGATGAACATGGTGGACTGAGCTATCAGCCAACTAATAGACATGGTGGATTGGACTCACTAGCTGATAACGGACACGGCGGATTGGACTCTCCAGCCGGTAATGGACATGATACACTAACCCATCAGCCAATAAATTGGACATGGCGGATTGGACTCGCTAGCCAATTACGGACATGGTGGATTGGACTCCCCAGCCTATAACGGACATGGCAGATTGGACTCGCCATCCGGTAATGGACATGGTGGATTGGACTCACCAGCCGATAACGGACATAGGGGATTGGACTCGCCAGCCGGTAATGGATATGATGGACTGACCCATCAGCCAATAAATTGGACATGGCGGATTGGACTCGCTAGCTAATTACGGACATGGTCGATTAGACTCCCCAGCCGATAACGGACATGGGGGATTGGACTCACCAGCCGGTAATGGACATGATGGACTGACCCATCAGCCAATAAATTGGACATGGCGGATTGGTCTCGCCAGCCAATTACGGACATGGTGGATTGCACTCACTAGCCGATAACAGACATGGCAGATTGGACTCGCCAGCCGGTAATGGACATGATGGACTGACCCATCAACCAATAAATTGGACATGGCAAATTAGACTTGCCAACCAATTACAGACATGGTAGATTGGACTGACCAGTCGATAACGGACATGGCGGATTGGACTCGCCAGCCAGTAATGGACATGATGGACTGACCTATCAGCCAATAAATTGGACATGGAGGTTTGGACTCGCCAGCCAATTACGAACATGGTAGACTGACCCATCAGCCAATAGATTGACATGGTGGACTGACCCATTAGCCAACCAGTAGACATGGTGGATTGGACTCACCAGCTGATAACGGACATGGCAGATTGGACTCGCTAGCCAATTACAGACTTGGTGGATTGATCCATCAGCCAATAGATGGACATGGTGGATTGACCCATCAGCCAACTATTGGGCATGGTAGATTGGACTCACCAGCCAATAATGGACATGGTAGATTGGACTCGCCAGCCAGGAATGTACATGATGGACTGACCCATCAGCCAATAAATTGGACATGGCGGATTGGACTCGCCAGCCAATTATGGACATGGTGGATTGGACTCACTAGCTGATAACGGACATTGTGGATTGGACTCGCCAGACGGTAATGGACATGATGGACTGACCCATCAGCCAATAAAATGGACATGGCGGATTGGACTCGCCAGCTAATTACGAATATGGTGGATTGCACTCACCAGCCGATAACAGACATGGCGGATTGGACTCGCCAGCTAATAATGGACATGATAGACTAACCCATCAGCCAATAAATTGGACATGGCAGATTGGACTCGCCAGCCAATTACAGACATGGTGGATTAGACTCACTAGCCGGTAACAGGCATGGCGGATTGGACTCGCCGGCCGGTAATGGACATGATGGACTGACCCATCAGCCAATAAATTGGACATGGCGGATTGGACTCGCCAGCCAATTACGGACATGGTAAACTGACCCATCAGCAAATAGATGGACATGGTGGACTAACCCATCAACTAACTAATGGACATAGTGGATTGGACTTACCAACCGATAATGGACTTGGCGGATTGGACTTGCCAGCCGGTAATGGACATGATGGACTGGTCCATCAACCAATAAATTGGACATGGCGGATTGGACTCGCCAGCCAATTATTGATTGGACTCACTAGCCGATAACGGACATGGTGGATTGGACTCGCCAGCCGGTAATGGACATGATGGACTGACCCATCAGCCAATAAATTGGACATGACAGATTGGACTCGCCAGCCAATTACGGACATGGTGGACTGACCCATTAGCCAATAGATGGACATGGTGGACTGATCCATCAGCCAACTAATGGACATGGTGGATTGGACTCACCAGCCGATAACGGACATGCCAGATTGGACTTGCCAGCCAATAATGGACATGATGGACTAACCCATCAGCCAATAGATGGACATGGTGGACTGACCCATCAGCCAATAGATGGACATGGTGGACTGAACCATCAGCTAATAAATGGACATGTTGGAATGGTCACAACAGCCATTATTATAGATAATGATAGGGAGTTTATGGACTTGTTTTATTTAATTATACAGCTTAGTGTTTTTATCACTAACGCGGAATTGCCTCCGCAGGTATGAGCACGGAAGGATGGGTAGAGTCGGGACAGCTGGAGGACTCTATTATTGGACTATTCTTTTCTCGAGATTGTTTGCGTGGCAGTGGGATGTTGGTTCAATTCATGGGACTTAGATTATTCTGAGTATTTATGTAGTAAATTTATTGTTATGGATTTATTAAAAATCTTGAAAATTAATAGAAAATTAATTTATGAAACATTTAGTTTCATATAGTAACACTTGGCTCGTGGCTCGGAATAGGTGGGTTGTTACATCACGCCTAAGCGGGTCTTTCGGTCCCAATTAGGGGACTGAGTCCGCTCATCTTTCCAAATCCAAAACTATATCCAGTTGCCCCATGAATTGTGGCAGACCCCGACCCGTGACTGCACCTGTGAACCATTTATGACCTGGATTTGAATTGACACATTGTGCACCACCAGGTGCACATTGAGAAAAAGAGAGCATGGGCATGCTACCCAGCCCGGTCTAGCATTTATTTATTTTGAACCAACCTAAAATGGTCTAGTTCAGTCCGTTAGAAATCCAAAAATAATTTGAAGGCATTATAGACTTCGAATCAATCCGAAACTTGCTACCCGTCATTTTCGGATGCTCTGGCCGCAGTGATGGGCTTATTTTAAGGATTTAAAAACCAAAAAGGGATAAACTATAGCATCGGAGTCAAAAATCTTAAAGGTAAATTTATTTACCGGTAATAAAATTCACTATTTTGTATAAAGTATAAAATTAATAGAGAAATAGTTGATTGTGAGTACCAATCTTACTGTAGACTAATTTAGGGATATAAATTGAACCCTAAGGAACCACGTAAAAATTTCTTGTGTGTTATTTTCTACTCGTGACATTTTATTTTGATCACATCATCTCTTTGCGCTCAAGGGCATCTCTATCCTACCGAACTCTAAAACCCAGATTGAAAAGACGTCATCTGTGGGGATAGACGATCTTGTGCCCGAACAGTAGTATAATTATAAATATATAAAAAATTATCAATATTTTTAAAATTAATAATTTAAATAAAATTATAATCCAATGCTTTCTGAGTAATAAATTATAATAATATTAACAATTTAAAATTAGTGAGAATTAATTGGCCCACAAAATTAAATGTAATGAGTGAAAAAACTGTAATACTTTAATGTAAAAAATAAAAGGGGTTGATAATAATAATAATAATAATAATAATAATAATAATAATAATAATAATAATAATAATAATAATAATAAGGATTCAAAAAATGAATTTGAAAACCGGCACAAATAATGTAATAAACACTTGTAAATATTTTAATTCGCGACCGGGCCCATGTCGGCTGATGGCTTTCCAATTTGTACTCGGGCCACAAGAAGGGGATATATCACTATCTGGAAGTTGCGATCCACGGGATCCATACTCGCCCCTCTTCAAATCCCTAAATTGTGGGATTCGCCTCTTCCATCTCCGTTCCCTTCCATCCCTCTCTGGTTTCCTCGTATTTTGGCTAATACTTATTATTCACAAAAACAAAGAAAGCAAGAAAGAAAGAAAGAAAGAAAAATGGACGGAGGAGATGAGGTTAGTGTCGAGCAGCTTTCCTCCAACCTCTCCACTTACAAGGAACAGCTCCTACAGGTGTGCAATTTCCATGCTATGCATGAATTTGGCTGTTTATTTCATGTGCCATCTTGTAATTGTAATTGTAATTCTAAAGGTGGGCGATGTTATTTTTTGATTTAGAGGATTTGGCTAGGGCTTTCTATTTGTGTGGCTTTTTTACTCTTCCATGTTAAGCAAAAGGTTTTTTATTGACGCTAGCCAGTTTACGTTATAGATTTGTACATTTTATACAATCATACAAAAATCATTGTTGGCTTTCTTTAAAAAGAAAAAAATTCTTTAGTTTTACGTGGTTTGTGCATTACGCTTATTTGGGTAGTTTTTGTGTTTTTTTCTTTCAAGAAATTTTCACTCCTTGGCGTTCCATTTAGCATGCATATTGTTTGCTTGTGGTCACGTTTTTAATATTTTGATATTATAGAAAAATCTAGTTGGTTGTCCAATACAATTGAAATTACTTGCAAACTTTGCTATATTGCTGCTTCAGTACTTTGGGGAGGGGTTGGTTCAAAACTGAGGATTAAATTTTCTACAGAATTTACATTCCTTCATGGGAAAGTACAAAGATACCTTCACCAAAAACTTTCTCCAAATTCAAACTAGAGATAATCGGACCATCTTGCGCACGAAGGAGGACCAGTGGCCATGCAAGGGGCAAGTGGGAGGTGATGAATAAACCCCTCAAAAAAATTTTTAGTTACAAATTGAAAACCTTTTAGTTGTGAGTTTTAAAACTTTATTTGACCCTACAAATCTCCAAAGTTGAGTTCACTTAGTGCCTTTAAGTACTTAGTCAACTGTTTTGTGCCGACATCATAAGGCTACTGTTCAGCTGAGTTTCGCATAGGCAGAGTACTAGAGGTTCTCTACGATGATTATTTGGGGCTGATTGGAGTCTGTAGGGAAAATTCTTATTATACGATTGAGAATCGTATGGGTGAAGAAAGAATACGATTCTTTACACGGCCACTAATCTCAATGACTCAAAATTATTATTCCTCTCATCTATATTTTCTAGAGAATCTAATTCTCTTTTACTCAATAACCTCCCAAGTCCTCAACCATTGAGTCCACAGTGATTGAGTCAAGTAGTACAGATTCTACAATTCCAAAGCTTATGTCACCTCCACTTAATAATATGCTAGCTGATGATATTATTATAAATATGCATTTTCTTTGAGCACGCACAACATTAGTTGATGGTCCTAGTGTTACTTATGGACGACTGCCTTTTTTTAGCCTGCTATTGATGAGGGAAACTGGCACCATTTTTCATGGAAAACTTGGTTGAGTGCATTCTTTTTTTCCTTCATCCCAATTGGCTTCTGAGGTTCTATTTATATCCTTATGATTTCCTTCTATATACAAGGGAGGGGGTGACTCAAAAGTTACTTGTTTATGTGTGATGCAATTATTGGACTGATTATATGGAGAACTTATCTTTGAAATGCAACTTTAGAGTGCACCACTTGTACCGCTCAAACAACTTGAGAATGTTTCTGGTAGAAGACCATGGGAATTTAGAATGTCCTTGTTAGGCACTTCATGAAGTTGCTTATCCTTCTACCACTAATAGGGCTTGTAGGAATTTTCACTAAATTTGTTCTAAGTGGATATGTTCACTTAATTTGTTCGAAATGGGTATGTAGCATATGGCTGATTCTAGAGGGATGCTTTCTAAGTGGTATGACACTTCTAAAGAATACGCTTTCCTAAAGCGTATTGCACCCCTTCTAAAGTATATGCACCCTTTTGAAGGATATGCACCCCTCTTAAGGGGATGTACCTTTCCATCACATCCTCTCTTCAAAGGTAGTATCCCATCTCTTCTTTATAAATATGCCAACAATATCTCTTAAAATATTTATTCATTTAATCGGTAGAGGATATGTTTTGAATGATTGCCATCTCAAGAGGCAAAGAATTGTGAGGTAATTATATTATTCTACTTATTATTTTTATATTTTTGGTTCACCTATATAACTTAATTATTTGGTTTTCCTTCTTATGCAAAGTATTTGTCTTTTTTCTCCTTAATTCACTTCTTCGTTATTAATATCATTGATTTTTTTATTTTCTAAAATTTTTTATTCATTGTTATATTCTCTTTTATCATTGTTTTACGTTTTATTATTTACATTTTTGTTTTTGATTTTCCCTTTCTAATATTTTCACTCTAATATTTTTTCCCCAAAATATGTTTATTTTTTGCATTGGGCACTTTATGCCGTTTTTTACATCTATTTATTGGTGATTTCCTAACTAACATTATTGTATTTGTTCTCCCATATGTTGCTTTAAATTGTGATAAATTTTCTCATTTTCAAAATTATTTTAATGTTTTTTTATGAAAGATCGAGATGTACATAGATAGTAAACTTCTAAGGATGGTGAACTTCCGATGGGTCATAGTTCTTGTGAAAAAGTATATATCGACGAACTATGGTTTATGGTATATGAACTTGGAGATTAAACAATAAGACTTGAAGAAGAATTAAATACATAGTTAGAAGAAATGCAGCAAATAATTGTCCATTATATGTTGGTGAAACTAGTGTGGTATATAATTTTATGTATTGGATACTTTGTGATTAATGGTTTTTTCCCATTTAGATTAATGTATTTTTTCACATGAATTGTTTTAGATTTTGATTTTACTTCCATTTATATATTCCCTACAAGTTCGATAATAATCAAATGGAAGTGATTTATATGGATTATTAATTTTTATAGTTGAGATACATCTATAATATTTTAAGTTTATGGTTCAATTAGCTTCAAACAATTTTAAATAATTTATATTAGAAATTGATGACTTATATGTTTAATAATCATGATATTAGTCTATATGTAAAAGCACGGCTCGTGCATTGTGCAGGGTTCGAATTCATGGATTAATTATTTTGAAGACCAATGGAATTAATGTGGGACAAAATATATTAGGAAGATATTTCACTGTTTTAACCAAGGTTTGCCTTCCCACAGGTCTCGCTAAGTTCGAGACCCAGTCTTGGGAGGTGTACGAGATGGAACACCTTCAAGAGAAGGGAAGGGAAGGGAAAAGGGGGAAGGGAGAGGAAGGCAATGGGGAGGGGAGGGCAGCGACGAGGAGTTGAAGATGGTGACTGGGGGTGGGGGAGGTGAAGGGGAAGTAGACCAGAGAGGAAGATGGAGAGCGGGGAGAGGAGGGGAAAGGTGGTAGCAATGGGACGGGGTGTGGGTGCAGGTGCTACTTGGGGTAAGAGGGAGAGAAGACAACACCGGGGAGGGGTGGGGGTGGGGGTGGAGAGACAGAGAAGGTGAGGGAGGGGAGAGTGAAGGGAGACCAAAAGGGGTGGGGGTGGAGGCGGTGGAGACGGTGGCGTGGGGAATTATATTTATATATAATGTTAATTAGCTATATATTATTATATATATAATTATTTTGTATGTATATTTTATATATGTTGAAATTGTTTTATATATACAAATAAAATAGTTTTTTTAAAAAATAAAAATCTCTTTTGTTTTTATAAACATATAAATACTTTTATGTAAATGCTTATGTTAAAAAAATTATATTGTTATTAAATTTTATTATAAATATTTTTTCATATATTATTTATTGCAAATATGTTAATTATTAATGTGAACTTTACAAATTATAGTAATAAAATAAAATCAGAAAGACAAAGATATTCAACTGTTATAAAAAACATAAAATGCGGAGGTATTATTAGGTTAAAAGATTGTCTAATTATTAATTTATCAATAAAAATGTTTGTTTAGTATTAATTTGAACTAAATATTCATATAATTAGTAGGTATTATATGTAAAATAATTACTTATATTAATATATTCAGGATTCCGGCATTTCCAAGATCTCTCCAGGATCTCTCCAAGGACTCTTTTTTTTGACCCTTTGAGACAAATTTGAGAACCGAGAGGGCGAACCCTGGTTCTTACTTCATTATAGTGTTATTATTTGCAGTATTGGAGTGTTTAAATTCGTGTTATTTTTAATTTTACTTATATATTGTCTGTTTGTATGTATTTTTGAAAGTTTTGCTTATTGTTGTTAAGAGAAATTAGTTAGTTGCCATGGGACGAGTCTTAACTCAATTTCTATCTATATTCTGTGTAACTTCTATAAATAGGCAGGTAGGAAGTGTTAAACTGGTCAAATTCACCATATTCCTCCTTTATCTGCTGTCTAAATGTCCTTGCTTATCTATTAACTGTTTACTCATCTTTTTATAACTAGATATATAAACTGTAGATTTTCATTAAGCAGTATCATATTTCTCGTAAGATAAGTTTTTATTTAATTGCTTTTTGAGTGTTTAAATATCAGTGTTATAGACCTGGACCAAGAAGATGAATTGGCTAATAAAATTTTGAGTTTGATTCAAACTTCTGTTGGTGTGGACAAGAAACCTTCTCTATGGGCTGAGACAATTTCTCTTCCTCAGTTCTCAGTGCCAACTTTGGTGGGAACCCCTTCGAAAATTTGCCATATTTCCCACACCTTTCTCCATATTTGTTCTCTATACTCTACCTACGTAGAAAAATGGGAAAGGTGCCATTCTATCTAGTTTAAAATCTTGGAGAAGTTTTCCTTGTATATTGGTGTAATTCTTTGTACATATGTAAACATATTCTTTACTTTTCTCATTTTTCTTTAAAAAATTGCTGTTCTTGTTGTTTGGGGATTCAGTTTTCTGTGCAGCTTTTGTAAAATTACTCTGTTATACTATTTAGTATTTGTTGTTGGCACAACATGCTCAATCTATATATGTTAGACAATGCATCCTTGTTTTACGCTTATAATGTAGTTTGCAGAAAATGGTTGTTGGCATTTATTTTTCTTTTATTTTAAATTTTTTTCTTGTATTTTTTCTTGTGCTTTTATTTGGAAGTTCCTCTTGATTTTGTTTTACCCTCTATTACCCCCATCATACATGTTCATTCTTTTGTGCATCATATGTTGATAATATTGCATCCTATTAATTAATTATATTCTTTAGGTCCAGAAACTTTTGGCTGATGACCCTGGTAATATGGAGTATGCAGACATGGAAAAGGAGCTTGTTGAGGTAAAGTCAATGTGTACTGCATCATGCAACAAGTTTTAATTTTGTTTATGTATAAAAGTGGATTCCCGGGATTTTAAAATAGATGAAAAGGTGTATAAAAGGGCCATTCTTGTTTTAAAAATAAGTTAACGAATACATGAACTAGAATTGCATTCTGCTTCCCATTTAAATCAGTCATCAATATCTTGTCAAGCAGGGCAGCACTAATTCAGCTGACTAGAAAGGGAGACAACTCTTGGAGTTTTTTTCTTGTTCTTTTAGCTTTTAAAAGGTGAGAAGATGCTATGATTATAAATCATAGCTATATACAAAGACAGCAAGACCTATTTGAAGAGTTTACCATAAGAACAGCGAAAAAATCTGTTCAGGAAAATCATGCTGTATGTAGATGCCCATCACCCCTATTTTTGGTTCCTGTGCAGGTGCTTTGAGTTAAGATGGCCTACCTGCTTGTCTCCTGATTTCAGCTGTTCACGACTGAGAATCTAAGTTTGATGTTCAAATCTAATATGGGTCTTTCCTTTTATATGAAGCAGTTGATTGAAGTATGAAAATACATTAGATTATTTTTTGATTGTTCTTTATATTTTAGGTGATTGCTTTGACAGAAGAGCTCTTGACAACTGCTAAACATGCTGAGTTTTCTGGAGGCATTCACGAGAATTATGGTGAAGGCCAACGTCATGGACCATCAAGTCCAGAGATGGTAATCCTTTTCTATACCTACTAGTGGGGCAGCGAGCTTTCATATCTTCACCGAGCATAGTAATTTTTTACTGAAATGTCTATAACGATTTTCCTTTAACACGTGCATCACTGGAGCATGTTATTTACTTCTTTAAAACGTTCCTCTTACGTTTTATCTCGGTATTGAATCTCCCTGGCGGAATATATCAGATAATTATATTCTTTATCTAGTTCATGGTTTCTCAATATTGGGTTTTTCCAGGATGAAAACAACATCAGTGAGGTGTTTCCTGTGGGCACAAAGGTTCAAGCTGTTTGGAGTGAGGATGGTGAATGGTATTAAGATAACCATGTTATGCATTTGCCTGTATCTAGAAATTCGATCATATTTTAAATGCTAATGACTTAGAGAAGAGAAAACATACTAAGCATTTGTCTATATTTGTACGCTATATCTTTTTTAGCTTTCGATGTTGTCTCTAATTTATTTTAAGTGTTTCAGGTACAATGCAACAATTGAGGCTATAATACCTAATGGATACTTGGTTTCATATGATGAGTGGGGAAACAAAGAAGAGGTATGTATTTCTGGTCCGGCTTTGTGAATGAGTTTTATTTCTTTTGTTTTTACTATTAATTAGTTTTTGTTCAATTTTCGAGGTCGACCCTGCTAATGTGAAGCCAATCTATGAAAAAGTTGGAGATGCGTTGCTAGATGCAGAGAAAGAGGCCGAAGCTACTAGACAAGCAATTAAGAGAAAGATTGCGCAAGCAGCTGTTGCAGATTTCCAGTCCCGTAACTTGCCTGCAAAGCTGCGCATAGAACCTAATGACCCTGAAGATGTGGTATGTGCCATTTTCCCTTTATCTGAGAGTTGATACTGCATTTTTGTGTTACCAAGAATGCTATTATTTTTACAATTTTCTTGATTTTATGCTGATACATTGTCCTAACATTTATTTTAGAGTGCTTTTATAGTGATTTATGCTTCATTCGTTTACAAGGTGGGTAACTGTAAATACCTTGTGCCTTCCTGATGACACATATCTAAAAATATCGGAGAGGACTTGTTCACCCTTTTGGTGTAGGCTCTTTATTTTATACTCAGTTTGTACATTTTCAGGTTATGGTGTCGGCAAAGTTCAGTTTTGTGCACATTTGTTTCATGATCTTTTGGCAAACTCTTCTTTGTTGCCATCTTTTTTTATAAAGTTTTGTAACTAATCTTGTGGAGAAGTTCAAAACTGTTTTAGCATATTTACGGGATGCCTCAAAAAACATTGATGGCACCTTGTGTGAAATTTCTCTCCTGTGTTAATATATTGGTTGACTTGATTCATAAGTAACCATTATTTTATAATTTTTTCTTTGTGTTCTCGTTTCAATAAACATCAAAGAGAGCTTACCAACTCTGGCTTATTATGTCTTGTTTGCATTAATTACAAATTATCAAAATATGCTTGGACTGTACTGGCTAACTTATACTGACAGCCCTTTTGCACTTGGATTGTAGTTCGCGGTCAATCAACAAATTAATTTTTACTTCCTATTTAGTAGATATTCAGATTATGGCTTATGTCTTGTTTGCATTAATTACAAATTATCAAAATATGCTTGGACTCTACTGGCTAACTTATACTGACTGCCCTTTTGCGTTTGGATTGTAGTTTGCGGTCAATCAACAAATTAATTTTTGCTTCCTATTTAGTACATATTCAGATTAGAGGAAGCCTATGTACATGTTTTATTAGTGTTGTCTAGTAAATTAATCTTGTATAATAGCGGGCCAGCGGCTTCCCTTTGCAACCATTTCTTTGAAATGTCATGGAACATTTGACTGCTCACGTTGCTTCACCTTAAGTATATGCATTTTTATCACAGGTAGAATGCTATTTTAGCTTGTTATGTGGTCCTTGGTGTTTCTCATTTGACAGTAACTTGTGTTCCTCTTCATTAGCATTTTTTTGGTTGCCCTTGTAATTTTTTACTCAAAACTACTAAATTACAGAAAGCAGCTAAACGGAAAAAGATACATGCATTCAAGTCGAAGGTGCGGCTTGAACAACTTGAAGTAACACAAAACAAGCGGCAGAATGCCTGGCAACAGTTCCAAACATCAAAGGGGAAGACCAAGAAGGTTGATCTTCTTTCTCTTTCACTTTTCCGTCCTGTTGACAGTTCTCAGTTGCTTTGCAATCTCTTTGCAGATGGGCTTCTTCTCAGGGCGTAAGCGTGAGAGCATCTTCAAGTCTCCAGATGATCCCAATGGAAAGGTAGGAGTCACTGGTAGTGGCAAAGGTTTGACAGAATTTCAAAAGAGGGAAAAACATCTTCATCTAAAGGGTGGTGCTGGAGCGGCTGATTTGGATGATTAAGTGGAAGGCCTAGGGTACATTGTGATTATTCACAACTGGTCTATCTTTTCTTATCTCTAGTTTGCATAATGTGGATATATCCCGTTGGACGCATATATACATTTAGTTCAATATAGAGTATCAGCTTTATAGTAGTCTAGCTTTATTGTGTCTACAAGCACAGTTGGTTTACAAACTACAAGTTCAAGCTTTATTATGACTTAAGCCTGGCGAGCCCAATTTGTTTTTTCAGATCTCCATTGGGGGTTGCAGATTTGCTGTAACACTTTAGACAGCAAATTCTTTGTAGCACTGATGGGAGTTTGATTGTCTACATGTGTTCCCAACTTAACAGTGTATGAATGACATTATTTTCTGGCGTTTACATTATGAGGGTACGTAAATCAGTTGCATCTAATCCTCCATGGATAGTCGTTTCTGAACGTGCTACTACTGCAGCAATGGAAGTGAGGTCGTCGTCTCCTTGAAGAATAATAATTATGGAAGGGTAAGCATGAATGATGCCCTTCTATTGTTGTCAACGGAAATAATTCATTTGCACGGAAATTCATATAACAGCAGGGTTGGCCAAAGAGGAAGATCTGTATTATATACTGGACTGCGCTTCGGAACACTTTTTATCGTTCTTTTAACTTGTCTAGTGAAACACACAAAGAACCATCATATCACAAAGTTTGAACGTGTGTTTGAATTCCGGTATCCCATGGAGAAGAGTACCTTCTTAACTAGTTTCTTTTAGGTTTTCAGATCTTGAATTATTGAATTGCATTGCGACAATTTTGTGGAAATATTTTAACCTATATGGTTCTTTTGTTAACATCTGATATGGCTCTATGCGTCCCGTAAATATGTTCTGTATGCAGCTCCTCTACTTTGAATAAAGTATGCGTTTTCAAAAAACTAAACAAAAAGAGAAAAAATCTAGCATCCTGCAAATGCTCATTTTTTGACCATGTTTGTATGTAGCACCGAATTAGACAAAACTTTTCTACCTTGAAATGGAGTTAAAAGTACCATATTGACATTTTAAGTGGGTTAGATACTACTAATGTCGTTCGGAAGTTCATCAAGCCCTTTTAAGGAAGAACATCATCAAGTGCTTTTTATCATTATATTACCGCAAAGAAATCTCACTGCTGCTCCGCAGTAACAGTAGGGGGCGCACAAGTTAAACATAACATTTTTGTGAGCTTGGTCAAAAAATAATGAACGTTGTTGTAAGCATGAACGTCGAGCAGGCTTATCTTCCATAGCCAGGAACATTATCTCCCTGTACAAAAGTGGGAAAGCAAGAGAAGTCTTCAGGATCATTGCAATCCTCTGCTTAAGGTGAGAAAAAATGCAGTGTTGAACTTCCCTGGTACTACAACAGATTCGTTGTAACCAGTGCTATTGATAATCCGTGCTCATATAAAAGAAATGGGAATCATCATTTTTTTCATGTCATTTTCACATTCGGAAGAAATGGGGATCTTAATTCGTTTTAAGACTTACGTGTGAGTTGAGCTGTGACTATAAATACCATGCTTAGTGCGCATATATGTTGTGTGAAGTGATGACTTTATTTTCATTAAAATATTTTATCAATGCTTTTCTTGACTAAGTATGTTATACATGTCTATGCTGAGTGTTAATTTACACTTGTTGATGATGAACACAAGATGAGAATAATATTAATATAATTGAATGAATATCATGTTTTATGGTCATGCCATATCATATAGGCATGAGTAAGCTAATTTGGGTATTGATATAGAAGTATATTATTGTTCAAACTAAGAGGTTTGATGACTCAACAACTAGGAGGAGCTCTAGACTACCCAACAATCTAGGTTTGTTTAGTTATATTTAAGGAGATTTAGGATCCCTTGTGTGTCAATGTTTTAAATGATTTAATCGAGATGTATTTTGATGTATTGATGTCATATATTCATATTTTATGTTTACGTAATCAAGTACAAGTAATTAACAAGGTTTTATATTTTTCACATGTTAGTCCAATCAATGCTTGGGCGTAGGCTTAACAACAAATTTTCACAATTTTTTCTTCACATACTTGGTGGTTCGGTAGGCATACTAAGTTGTGGAATCCGATGCATCTCCTATAAACAAAGACTGATGTCCATGTTTAGGCTACTATTTTAACAGCATTAGTGATCATTAATGTTTACTCGCATATATAAGATATTTTACAGGTTTTGGCGGTGGCCCACCATCAAAAGCTCTGAAGCAAAGATGCTATGATCCACAAGCCTCCAAAAGTTGAGTCACATTGTTCCAAAGAAAAAACCATGAGTTTTCATGTGATGTTTTTGCTGATGATTATCTCTATACCTCAAAGGGTAAGAATAGTGTGTTTTTTAAGATTACCTCCATACCCCTAAAAGGCTGGTTTTGAAGAATAGTTTTCATTATCTTCGTAAATTGCTACCTTTCATAAGATCATAACAATAAAAAGGGGTAGTTGTTTTTATTCTTTTGAAGATAGCTAAAAAGAAAAAACAGATTTTTGATCAAAATGAGAGTTTGAAACTTATGTAATTAATTTCTTTTGCTTAACCCAACATAAAATCAGATGGATTTCTCATAAATCCTATTTTGTTAAAGATATAGTAGATTAATCTGAGATACTAAAACTAAAAGACTACCAAGTACGGTTTGAAGGGAAGGAACTGCCTATTCCAACTGAGGAGAACATGCCATTCGATAGGGAGATTCTGAAATTATAGAGGCTTGGTCCGATCAAGCTGCTGAATATTGGAAATAGGCTATATCCCTAACTCTAGGTAATTATAATTTAATGGTTCTAAAAAACTAGCAAAACTTTCGTTATATATGACATGGAACAGTGTTCTTATGTATTTAGCAAGTCATTTTTTTCTTTAATTAAAGATGAATGCACCATAACTATGCAGCCCTATTCCTAATAGATATACTCTGAAATAACATATCCAAATAATAAGAAATCCAATCGAAGCTACAATTATTGAATGCATATCTTGCAAACGTTGATTTGTTCTCGTATGCAAATAAATAGAGAATATGGTCCAAGTAATAAATGCCCACGTTTCCTTGGGGTCCCAATTCCAATAAGATCCCAAAATAGTTCAGTTATATTGTGCTAAGTAATGTAAGCTAAGGAATTGGGTGCTTCACAAGTTGATTAACTGTCAATTCCAAAATGTAATTTAAGTAAATAATTGGACATGCAAGTATGATGTAATTATTATGCAAGCTTTCATTAGCTTTTAAGTTACTTTACTTTCTGTAAACAAGTTTAAGATATGCTATATGTTAGTATTGGAATTTTGATGATGAAATATGGTCATAAACAAAGTAAGCTTTTTGTTGGCATTAGATTGATGCTTTGGCTATCGATAAGCAATTTAGGGTAAAATTGGAGTGATTGGAAAATGTTCAAAAAACCAAAGGGACAATTGGAAATGGACAGAAGACTACTAGGATTTTGGACAAAGTGATCACTAGAACGATTGGCTACCGATCAAAGTCAATTAGGATTTTCATGGAGAGTGTTCATTGACAGAACGGGAGCTCAGATTTGAACATGGACATGAACAACATTCAAGGAAATCAATAAGATATTTGATGGTCATTCGGGCATGGGATTTGGAAGCCTCTCAGATGAATTGGTAGGACCTTTGATAGCCAAACAATTGGGGAAATAAAATGTATTCATTACCAAAGTTGGTTAGAAACGGCCAAAAATCAAATCTTACTTTTTTGGATAAATGGCTAAGAATAGCCTCCTTTAACTATAAATTGGAGTCTTTGGAGAAGGTTTGAAGCTGATGTGGTGATTGAAAAGGGAGATCTGTTCACTTTTTGCTCAAGCTTTTGCAAGGGTGATTTGTATGGTGAGAGAATGAAATTTGTGTAAAGATCAAATCATTGTGATCTTGTGGGCCATTTATAAAGGGCGGTGCTTACTTTGTAAACTTCAAGGGTATGAGGAGTGGGATTATAGACACCATTGGTTGATTTTTTGTGTTGGAAGAAAAGGCTCAAGGAGGGAGACAAGCTTTGGTTAGCATTGCTCCAAGGTGATGGAATGTTGCTAGTTGCCTTTGGTGGATAGCTTGTAGAGGAACTACCATGCTTTTTACTTTGGCTCTATGGTAAGAGCTTGTAGAAGAACAAGTGATTGCTTATAGGTGTACAAGGGGTTTCCTACAGTGAAGCTTGAAGACCTACCATCCGAAGGGCTTGGTGGGACAGAAGAGAGGAGTAGGAATTATGAATCTCTTTAAAAATTGTTTGCCTTCTTGTGTTTGTCTCTCTCCTACTACTTCTTTATTTTATTTTTTGCACATAAGGTGTTTGATCATTTGCCACACTCCAAGCACTTGTGTTTGACAAGTTTGCTTTAGTGCTTAGTGTGAGGATAACCAATTTGTGATCTGTACCTTGCATGGTTTGAATTCTAAATCACCAATGCAAGAAATTACTTGCAAATTGATTAGTTGATCAATAGATCATATTTCGGTTACAACATGTTTATTTACTATAGTAACCACTCCATACTTTTCGATCAGTTTTTACTTGGTAGTTCTAAGCTATGTGGGCAAGCTAATCTTGTGATTTGAATATTGTGATTTTTACATTTGTCACTACCCACACTAGGATCCTACAAGTGGTATAAGAGCCACGGTTTGCACAAGCTCAATGATCGACATGCCCCTTGAAAGGTGTTCGGTGCAATAAAATACTTCGGCCGTTGTTTAGCAAAGAGTGTGTTGAAGTATGGAGACTTATAATGAGACATTTGTTGAATTTGAAGAGATAAATCAGACCATTGACTAAGTTTTCAATGAATCTCTCAATCTCACCAAGCAAAACCAGGACTTGAAGAAAAAATTGATGAAGGTCAACCAAGAAAAGAGGGATTATATAGTTCATGTTGAGGAAATCATGAAAGACATTGAAAAGACACATGAAGAGGTGAAGAGTGAAATCTTGAAGGAACTAGTGTAATGACTCCAATTTTTTAACATACATAATACCTAAATCAAGGCCATTACTAACATCATCTCTAATGCACATACATAATATAAAATAATAATTACAGCGGAATAAATCTACTTGTCGGATTGCAACCTATTTTCACATAGAACTGAAATTAAAAATTCACAATTACATTTATAACTATTGAACAACAGATAAATAAATTCCTAAATGCTAAGAATCTTCATCCCATCGCTCTGAAGGATCTCTTACATGCATACATATGAACATATCTCTCACTACTAAATACACTATCGAGTCCTAAAATTAGGTGTCAAGTAAGGAAAACTGTGATTAAACTGCAATTCTACTTACAATCAACATAATTCATAAACATGACATTCATAATATAATATAGATCACAACTTAATATTTACATATGTACATAATTGAATGTGAACATTATAATGCATCACTTTTACATCTATAACATGATTTACTTGATTATATTATAAAGCATACTTTTAACGTAAGAACATAATCATCAATATTTTGCTATAGTTGAACTTTTGCAACCCTAAATCTATTTAATAACATCTCCTTAAGTTAAACCTTGGTAAATCAATAAAATATCTATCTATGCCCAACCTTTGGTGATTTACTAATATAATTATGGTTCAACTTTTGTGACCTTTAATCTCTTTAGATATCGTCTACCTTTGTAATCTTTATTTTTAATTATGGCTCAACCTTTGTAGCCCTATGTTATAACATACACTATCTTTATTACCCAAACTTTGTCGGATGAAGATAGAAGCACACCAAAAAATACAATTCCAAAAACATCTTACTTAAAATTCATGGCACAACATTTGTTACCATGTGTCTCTCCTTTGTAGTTTGGTGGCTTGCCTTGTAACCTATGACTCACCTTTGCAGCCGGTTGGAGCTTAACATTTTCATTCTGAAGTTCTTGATGGAGAGCTACTACTAAACCCATAAATTGACTCATACATGACGAACCACTAATTATTATTAGCACGGTCAAGACAGTAGCTTAACCCTTTATCGGACCTTGCCCGAGGGTATTGCATCTAGGGTGATGACCTAGCACGTTGACTTAGTTGTTTACTTGAGAACTCATAAATCAAATTGTTAAATCTTGGCCCTGCCATTTCTTTGACTTGTGAAAAATGTGATTTTGTTAACCCTAGACCTACCATTTCCTTGACTTAGCACATGAAAGAAATGATGTAATTGCTATGTCTAGGCCTTATCATTTCTTTGACTTAACGCGTATAAAACTTAAAACGTAGGGTTTCTGTTTTGTCTTGTTTACTTAGGCATAATACACGAACATGTAAACATTGTTATGTCAAATCACAATTTGACTAATCTGTTTAATCATCAGAACATAAGGGATCATAAATCTCCCTAAATATGACTAAGCACATATGGATTGCTGCAAAACTACGAGCTCCTAGCATGGACAAAAATATATATGGCTATATGAAGGACATGACTAGCTTATCCATGCCTACATGATATGGCATGACATGACATAGACATGATATTCATACAACATGTATACAATATCATACAAGCATCTACAATTATTAACTATTCGCAAACATAGCAAGCATAACATTAATAAAACATAAACATTGGGATTTTAAACCACCAAATATAGAAATACATATCTCTTGAGATACTTAACCAATACCACTGAAATATTACAGATAGAAACTAGACATCATGAAGGTTATAACAGAAGATGAATCGGTTGAATTTGTGTAACGACCCGGCCCAAAGTGCAAACTGATGGGCCTAAGTCATTTCTTTAAAATGGTTAACCCAAGTTAAAGATCTATAGTTTGTTCTCACTTATAAACAGGATCTTACCCAATTAGGTATTAGATGTGAGGCTAAGTTGAAAGATCTCACAATCCACTTATTTTAGGAAATTTCATCCACGAAATTCCTATACTTGGTCCATCGCTAGCCCCAACCCACGTCCTTCTCTAGCCCGTGATCGAAAGCCAAGCCAATGTCCATAGTCCAACCCACCATCTAACATGAAATCAGGATGCTCTGATACCATCTGTAACAACCCAGCCTAAAGTGTAAACTAATGGACCTAAGTCATCTCTTCAAAGTGGTTAACTCAAGTTAAAGATCTATAGTCCATTCCAACTTATAAACAGGATCTTCTCCCAGTAGGTATTAGATGTGGGACTAAGTTGAGGGATCTCACAATCCACCCACCTTAGGAAATTTCGTCTCAGAAATGCCTATACTTGGCCCGTTGCTAACCCCAGCCCACGACCTTTCTGGCCCATGACCGGCAGCCTAGCCAACGTCCTTAGTCCAGCCCACCATCTAACACGGAACCAGGTTGCTTTGATACCACCTGTAACAACCTCGCCCAAAGTGCAACGTAATGGGCCTAAGTCATTTCTTTAAAATGGTTAACCAAGTTAAAGATCTATAGTCCATTCTCACTTATAAACAGGATCTTCTCCCAGTAGGTATTAGATGTGGGGCTAAGTTGAAGGATCTCACAATCCACCCACCTTAGGAAATTTCGTCCCCGAAATGCCTATACTTGGCCCGTTGCTAGCCCCAACCAACGACCTTTCTGGCCCATGACCGATAGCCTAGCCAACATCCCTAGTCTAGCCCGTTGCTAGCCCCAGCCCATGACCTTTCTGGCCCGTGACCGGCAGCCTAGCCAACATCCTTAGTTCAGCCCACCATCTAGCACGAAACCAGTTTACTCTGATACCACCTATAATGACCCGCCAAAAGTGCAAACTAATGGGCCTAAGTCATTTCTTTAAAATGGTTAACCTAAGTTAAAGATCTATAGTCCATTCTCACTTATGAACAGTATCTTCTCTCAGTAGGTATTAGATGTAAGACTAAGTTGAGGGATCTCACAATTTGAGTTCTACATCCATTGTTATATTCGTTTTAAGATAGGTGCACATGAAATCCGAAAATTAGGGTTTCGGTTATGGACATCAGCGTTGTGGCGCTGACAGTCTCGACTCTAAGCACCACGGCTCTTAGGCTTTAGCTCCAAAATAATTTTTGCTAGGGATATGTCTGCTACCCAGTGCTGTGGTGCTGCGGCAAAGCCGTATCTTGTTTCTTTTGTTTCTCATCCAATTTTTATATGATTTGAGTGAAACAAAATATGGGTTTTCCATCTTTCCGAGCATAAAATTGTTTGTTATAGCAGGTTTTTAATCCATTATGATTTCCCTCACTTTCTTATTATTTTTGTTAAGTGGGTAAACTATATAAAATTCATCAACTTCTTCTAAACATGAAACAAATCATACAAACAATTCTAATTAATTATTTTTAACAGTGATTTACTTATTTATCATGATAACCTCTTGTTTGAACATCAAAACACAACATCAAACTCTATTATTAATCACGTTCTTCGTTTTAATAACAATTCTAAGTTATTCTTCCACGAAACTTGAATAAATGCATAAGATTGCAAGCAATTCATTTATAATTTGATTCAACAATCAATAAAATATGATGATTGATGATACACATGCATAAACTCTATGACATTATCATCTATGTTTTAATTACTAACCTTTAACCTTGTTGATTTTTCCTAGAACACAAGTCCCATTGCTCATTTCTTTGAAAACTAGGAAAAACATGATCAAAACTCACCAAAATGTGAAAAAGGAAGGGTTGGAACACATTTTCTCAACGAGAAAGGCAAGGAAGAGGGGAGGGAAAGGAAGTAAACTTGCAGCCAAGGAGGAGAGGGAGGAATCCAACGTCAATTATGTTTTTGGCAGAGAAAGATCATCCAACATACTCCTATACCTCCTTACTCCATCTTATGTCCAATTACCCACTTCCTTACCCGCGTAGGAAAAAAGATTAAGGAGCTTTTACCCATTCACTTAAACTGTTCACCGTCTAAGAAACTAAGGCTCATAACAATTCTACACAATCTAAGAATACCTATTTTAAGACAAATATAGATCGTGTCTTTGACCGAAATTCCCGTAGGTACAATTTAAATGCAAGATCACTTTGAACGTGTTTGGCTCCACTAATATTAACCTAGTGGTTAACGATAAGTGATGAGCCTCGTGTCAATTCTTATTTTATATTAACGAACACCTTGTTTGTGATATGGAATTATCTTAACGGAAAAATTTGTGAATGGATGCTTTTACTTATTATGTACAAATAAATATTTTCTCTACATCATATAATCTTTATATTTTCAATAGACCATGAGTTCAGTCGAGACCGTTTGTTCATAAGAAATATCATGTCCATATACCATATTTTCGATTTATGCATTTACTTAAACTGTTGACTATCTTAGAAACTAAGACTCCTAACAATTCTACATGATCTATGAACACCTCCTTTAAGATAAACATAGATCGTGTCCTTGACCGAAATTGACCCGTAGGTACAATTTAAATACAAGATCACTTTAAACGTCTTTGGCTCTACTAATATTAACCTTGCGGTTAACGTTAAGTGATTAGCCTTGTATCAATTCTTATTTTATATTAACGAACACCTTGTTTGTGATATGGGCTTATCTTAATGGAAAACTTTGTGAACAGATGCTTTTACTTATTATGTTAAGATAAATATCTTCTCTACATCATATAATTTTGTTATTTTCCACTAGACCATAAGTTTGGTCGAGACCGTTTGTTATAAGAAATATTATGTCCATACACCACATTTCGATTTTCCTTGTTTAACTATCAATTTGTAAAAATCATAACTCATTGTGTAGAACTCCGATTGACGTAATTCTTTTTGCATTAGAAAATTTAGGATGTCAAGTTTCTGCTCATAATTCAGAATTTTTTGGCACAAAAACCAATAGATATTAAATTTTGAAATTAATTTGTCAAATCTGTTCCATACTCCCAAAAGACAAAATTGTCGGGTATTACAACTAAAGAATTATAACAAGGAATGCTCCAATCTTCAAAAGGAAATGGCTCAAAAAGAAAAAAGAAATTTTGCAAGATGATAGGAGCATCACAAAAACTCAAGGATCTTCTTGTATCTCAATGAAGTCCCTCTACCAATGAGGGAATAGGAGGATCAACGTGCCTTGGAAAATTCAATGTCTCACAACTTTGTGAAAACCTCTAAGGCTTGGTATCCTACAACTACAAAATGGTCTACAACTTAAGTAACAACTAAACCCTCTATTTCATGGGTAAAATTGGACACACTTCCTCCTCTTGTGAACTAAAACTTGGTTTTCAAAGTAAATTATATATGTGGGCTCCTAGAGTTTCATATTTAATGACTAGTAATTCTTTATCTAGAGAACATGTTATGTGATATTTAGATGTAGTTGCCCTAGATATATGACTGGGGATCTGTCTATATTTTCTAACTTTGTCTTACATGATGGGGGTATAGTCACTTTTAGAGATAATAGCAAGTGCAAAATTGTTGGAAAAGGGTGTGTTGAAAAATCTCCTTCTATTGAAAGTATTTATCTTGTAGACGATCTTAGGCATAATCCCTTAATTATATTAGTCAGCTTTGTAATGCAAATAAAAGGTTATTTTGAATCATCTATGTGCAAAATTCAAGATAGAGATACCAATAAAGCATTGTTTTGTGGCAATAAGAAAAACAATGTTTACATTATTAACACTAATGAGCTTGATGAATCCAAGATAGCATGTCTCTCGATTGTTGATGATCAAACTAACCTTTAAAATCTAATCACAATTAACTTATGTAAAGTTTAGGTAATTTCCAGTACAATTAGTGAGTATATTCCCTTAGGCTTAACCCTAATTAATTGAGTGGCCTTACCTCCATGATTATTATGATGGGCCAAATAGATTCCAAATGGGATAAAATTTAGAATGCTAGGCCTTAACTCATTAATGGTCAGCAAAAAAAATATACCTTGGTCTAGCCCGATTGGCTAACTTGATGAACAAGGCCCAATAATGTAGAGTTAGGGTGTTGGGAATAGTGTTCTTTAGTCCCACACCTAATCTTCCTAGGGTTGTTCATAGTTTTGGAGACTCCAAGCAAAGCTAATAAAATCAGGGAAGCTATCCAACACATTGATTAAAAGTGTACACATTTTCATTCCAAAACACTAAGTATACTGGTTCGAGGAAAATCGAAAATGGAAGGCATCGGCATGGAGATTTTAGCAACTGGACAAGACAGTGCTGACCTCTACTGGTTGGGGAATTTCTATAGGCTAATCTATCCATCCAAATGCCCTTAAATTTTGTGGGGATCTAATGAGCACCTAACTTAATGTTTGGGTAAAGTTTCAGGAAATTTTAGAGCCAACTGTCAAGGCTTCACCTGTATCCATGTTGGCTCAAATTAACCGATTTTATTAACCACCTAATTGACACCAAAATTACCCCAAATTTGCTGAATTGCATACATACATTGAGTGGATCATTACATGGTTTGAACGGATTTTACTGAACCCTCTAACCTATTCAAAGATTAGCCCTAATATCAGACCTTGTTACAGTAACAATACAAAAGTATACTTCAAAACAAGCATATTCTAGGGTTGGACTCTACAATAGGTGGCCAACCTATGGAATAACCAATCAACAACGAGTCTAAGAGATGGCTCCTAGGTGGCCCTATTTTAATCAACTAACAGTAGGCATCTATTTCTCGATACCGTACTAGTCATGCACTTCCAAACAAATGGGGTTCAAGCAACCTAAAGAACCACTATCTCTCCTCGAGTCTAGGGGGGCTCATATTGAGGTTTGACAGTGTCTCATCCATTATTCAATGGTGTGTGTCTGCCGTCCCGTACCGATTTGTAGTACTAATCTTGACTCACATAACTACTACCACTGTGGTAGACTCTCAAGCAAAGATGTCAGTTAAGATGAGCATACACTAGTGTCCCTCTGTCTGGTTAGCATGATTCGGTATGATTAAAGTCTTTGTCTATGTCGCACTCAAGTTTGAGTGAAGTTGTCTTCTCTAGACTTGTCTGTCATCAGCTACCTGCACTGTAAGTCCTAAATAGTACCACGAAGGTACCTCCTATACTCGAGGCAAAGGCTCAATCTTATGACTGAAGGTAAGGACCTAATTGTGCTGGTGAAGCCCAAGGAAAACATGGTCTCCCTAAAGGACACTCCCTCACTAAACCCATCATCTATGCCACAATTCTAATACAAGTCAAGCATCTCTTTCTAACTAGGCCAAACTCTAAATGAGTTAAATTGTGTATCTGATCATTTGCTAACAATCTGACCTATGTAACCCTAGTTGTGGGTCACATGTATGTTGTTATGCTTACTGAACAATCTAACCACTATAGTCATCCTATCTGGATATCATACGGTCCTGTTCTCGTACTCTGTCTATATACATCCCAAGAAGACTCACTAACATTGTCTGATGATCCCCATAAGATTATCACTAAGACTATCTTGCAATACACATCGAACCAAAGGATGTCAGGTCAAGGCGATGGTATGCAAGGTGGCTGGTGAAGTCAATTATGTGCTATCACATTCAAATAAATCTAGTGTACCTAACTTTCCTCTGTCTGGATGATGTTAACATAGCTATATCTTGTCCTCAATCTCTAACCCAACTCTGCTGTCAATGTTGTGACATGCAAATTCTGTGCAAAACTAAGAATATCCTCAAGTAGTTGTCCTCTTGTAGGGTGAGGTAACTACTTGGCCCTTACATCCACAATAACTGTTCCACTCAGTCGGCGGTAGTGCAATATACAGACGGTGGTTGTGCATCATGGATGGCAGCTATGCGGATTCGGTCAGTGGTAGTGCATCGTGGTCAGCAATAATGTACATTTGATCGGTGGTAGTGCATCATAGTCTGTGGTTGTGCTACTCAGATGACGGTTGTGCAACTCGGACTATGGTTGTGCAACTCAGACAGTGGTTGTGCTACTTGGACAGCGGTTGTACTACTAGGACGGCGGTTGTGCTATCCAGGTGCTGAAGTCTGATCCTGATCATGTACGTCGTGAACCCATTATTATCTCTGGCTTGTCTTCCTCCATGTGTTTTTCTCAAAGGTAATTGCTACAACTCGACTTAGGCTATCCAACCATGTGTGCATGATCTGGGGGGTGTCTAGATCATAGTGGTGACACATACAATGGTGATCCAATGCTCAGCCTACACGTATCTCCTAAAATCTAGGGTGATTGCTCCTATAAATAATGATTGGTTCTAAAAAGCTATCACTGATCTTGCCCTAGCAGATCAAGTGACATCCGGTCAACCATCTAAATCTGCGGTCAAAGGTAATCTCGCTCATTCTCAATGTGTTCATGCCCTTATCTGTTGAAGAGTGGCCAGTAATACTGTTAAGACAAACATACACCAGAGGAAGAGGGAGAGGTGGTGAAGTGTCAATGGGACTATAGAGCCTCCTCGCTAGTCATTATCATCCACTGCTATCTCCTTGAAGTGGTCCATCTCAAGTCATCTATCCAAACTTTCATC
>JAURVB010008768.1:0-52254 GCA_033002965.1 Piper betle | reverse complement strand
ATCTTGACTGTTCAGGAGCATCTCATGTGTGAGTACTAAATTAAAGTTAATTAATATTTGAAAAAGGGAAAATATGTTAAATATAAATATATGTACTATAATGAAGCCGGGGATACATATAATGGGAAAACACATTTTGAGAAAAATTGATTTGTTAACCTTATTTAAAGAGAGTAGGGTACATATATATTTGAACAATGCAACATATTATTGTTCACAAATGAAAATTCAGTGAAATTGATGCACTTTTACATGACACTTTTTTCTATAATTAACTTCTTATATATAGTTTTTATTTACCCCATTAATGTTTAGTGTTTTTTCACACAATTATTTTTCTAAAATAAGTTAAAAAATGTGAACGACGACGAAAGTAAATATGAGAAAAAAACACTTACCAAACTCAATACATAACATCATATCATCACTCAAATTACTTGCGGCGTGCGCAAATGTGAGGTGACCAAAATAATATCATTATGTGACACAAATAATCCTCTTCTTGAGAAAAATATATACCTTCATTTGCTGATTTTATATATATATATATCATTGTATGACATTATGTAATTATATACCTTGTCCAGCTCAAGCTTACCCCACTCATGGCATGTCAAGCCTTAATTTGCTGATTAATTTTTTTATAGTTTATCAGAGCTTTTAATTTGGAATTGAGGGTTTATTCAAAGTCCAAATCAATAAATGTGTACGAATATATTTTACTTGCAAGTTCACTTGATATTTTGAGTACAAGTTACAACCCCTCATGCATAGAATATTATAAATTCTTAAGGTTGTAGTTAAGGTATCAACATTGACCTATAAATTAGGTCTCTTTGATTTGCAAGAAAGTATGAGAAAAATTAGAAAATTATTTTATATTGCAAGGAAAATCCCTTGTAAGAAATTAAGAGAAAATAAGAATAAAATTACATAATTTTTTTCTAACCAAATACAAAAAAATTGTTACAAAATTGGTTACTCTTCTTCTTTTTTACATAGACTTTCTCTTACAAACTAATTAAATTGTAAGATCCTTTAAATTAGTTTGGATAAGATCTGGTGTATTAATAAATGTACACTTATAGTTTTTTTATTTTAATTAACCATATAAATAAATGACCTTAAACTGGTGACTAGCCTAATAACTTTGATTATGTTTTTTTTCTTACAAGCAATATCTATAATATAATCTCGACTAAATATATAAAAATAAAATTTTTGGAAGAAAAAAAGTTAAATATAAAATATGATAAAGGAGACCCACCTCTCCACCTCTCATTAAAAGATTCTTTTTAGACACAACTCATTGAAATAATTAAGAAAAAATAGAGATCATGCAACAACTATTAAAATTTTTTTTTCATTTTTCCAAAAGAAAGGAGTATCAGGTATTGCAGGTGCAGCTGTGCAGGCTGTGGTACCTCACAATTGGGTCCCAGTTAAATAATGTCTGGTAGGGGTGCTTGGTTTGTAATGAGTTTACTTCACATCAAATTGATTTGCAAGTAAAGGGGAAACACATTCATCATCCTATCATGTTTTTGGTCCAAACATTTGTGACATATACATTTCTCCAATCATGGTTATACTATCATAATAATTAATTAACATACTTAATAATATTTTCCTACAACCTCGTATTAATTATTATCATGTGGAGTTAACATATAATTATCAGACAAAATACCTCCAAATTAAAGGATGGCAAGATGAAATGACATCATAGTACCGTTCCTAGTAAAAATCCTAAAATAATGTGAGGGGGGTCGTTCACTTTTACATAAGACTTGACATCTCCCCAAACATGAGATATGATGGGCTCCCAACCTCTAGGGTTCCCTTGAGAAGTGCTGGTGAGGGGGAATGAACTCAAGAGCTTGAAGGGATGGAGCTCCTCCTCTGCATAGAATGTAGACAACGTTTGTCACAGTGGTGCATATGAACCTGCCTCACCATTTGGATGCCTCAAGTGAAGAAAGCATTTTATGGGCATATGCTAATCAAAGGCTGCATGGTCACATCCCAATTGTCTACATTATGTGAGATCCTAAAGATTTAAGACTTGATTTGTAGATTGGAGGGATGCTTTCGTGTGGCAGTAAGAGATCAGGTAGAGTATATATATATATATATATATATATATCATAGGAAACAAAGATTTCTGATTACATCATTATAATTTATTTTTTCATTCAATAAGAATTTATCTTTAGAATTGGAGTCTGTCTCGCGCATAAGCATGCACAACATCTTTACTAGTATATAAATATAAGAAGGTAGGATTTTGGTAAAATAGGACAGTGGAAGAAGGAGATTTATATGCCGAATATTTTTGGATATGTATGTCACATAATAAAAGCCAAGGTGGCCTTGAATCAACGGCTACTTGAGTTTCTCTATAGTTGAAACAACTCTAGACTTAAACTCGACTTGGTTAGCTATAGAGTAGAGTTGCCTGCAACGTAAATTTAGGGCTATATATATTAATTGTTTAACGCAACAAATAAGTAGTAGTATGAAACAAATAAAATTTTTTGTATTATGAATAGATATAATTAAACACATGATTTATATTGCCTTTAACTATTAATTATTTAGCTGAACTATATATGTGAAAGATAATGATATTTTAACCAATCAGGAAGTCTTGTCAATATGAATTTGAGTATATTGCTTGATCTAGTATAGAGCCTTTGTGCAACAAACTACCTAGGAACTACTTATTATGTCACCTAAATTCATTTATTTAGGTCTATCTCTCCAATCTTAAAGGGCAATATCTGTTAAAAAAATTGTTTCCTCAAGCAAGGAGAGGGGGAGGGAGTGTTTCACAGGAAGCAAGCATGGAGAGTAGGTGGGGGCCTTGGTCACCTTGAATTAGGCTTAATCATACTTCCATGATATTCATGCTTGGCTGAAGAGTATATGGAATCAAGCATGCTGCTCATGGGGTTCATGTGTCCTACATGCACCTCAAAAGTGGGCATGGTTGCTTTGAGAGTTTCATGCTGGTATAGAAGGCATTCATCAGTAGTGGATATGAGTATATCTCCACTCAAGTAGGATGAGGTGATGGAATGGAAAATTGACAAAGAGCAGAATTGACCATTTGATTCAAAATATCTTAAACTAGTTTCTACAAATTCCTTTATTGCAGATATAAAATTCATGTTGGAGGTTTCAAGATCAGTATTCATTGACCAAAATTAAGAAAGTATGCATTGTGCCTAGGAATGATCTCATGCTGCAAATTAAAATTGGTCAAGAGTTGCATACATCAAATGGTTTTGCGAACATTTTGCATGACTACGTTGACAAACTTTCTAGCACTAAATTGAATTAGTATAGAAATTGAAGACCCTAGACAAAAAGTTAATTAAAAGAGTGCCTCAAACTCAACCTAGTATTATGACTTGAATAGACTAAAGGTTCCTTGTATGAGTGCCTTAAATTTAATCTAGTATTAACATTTGACTAGACAAAAGGTCAATTTAATGGGTGGCTTCAACTTAACCGAGTGGTGAAACTTAGCTGTTCCACAGACATGCAAAACTTGTAAGCGAAGCTGGCTTTGCAAGTCAAAATTATGGATCTAAGACACATGATTAATTGTTGTGAATTTTCTTTTGAGTTGCAAAATTCACTAGTCCACCAAACCAAGGTGCAAATTATTTATGAGTTGGATGAAAATCTACAGGCATAAACTCAGTGAGCGATAAGATGTTACCACAATAGATATTAGACGTGGGATTAATCTTTGACGATCCCACGAATGTGTAGATGTGAGAGTGTGTGTTAATTTATAGGTTATACTAATTCAACTCACTGTTTGTGTTGTGAAAAAGAGATTAAGAAAAACAAAAAAGCCAAGTCAATGCATATACAGTGAAGAGGACACACCATACCTTCTGCCCGTGCCACCTCCGGAAGGCCACAGCAGGCATCCCCTTCCAGCTCTCCACCCTTACTGCCCTGCCTGTTATCCTCCCTCCACCCTGCCCTCCTTCCCATCCCTTATGGCCCACTATGGCCATTAGCAGGTGGTCACCACCGCACCCTGTGTTTATTTAGAAATTAGGCAAGATATATTTCGGTGATAAATTTTAATTTTATAAATAAATCTTCTCAAAATAATAATATAAGCTATGATTTTTAAAAATAGATTCTAATTAAATGAGAAATAAAAATTTAAATTTTATGGTTAAATCCGTGTAGAATAATGAGATAGACTTGAACTCTTTTTAGATAAACTCTAATGAAATGAGAAGATAGCTTATAATAAGTTGATTTATAATTTTTTTGTTTTTGCTGTATTTTGTTTGGTCAAATTTCCTATTTTCATTTGAATAAGTTGACTTCCCATTTTATTAATAACTAGGTAAGATGTCGCATCATGACTTATACTACAATTAAATTTTAATTTTATGGATCAACTCTGGTTAAATAATAAGATAAATTTTAATAATTTAATATCTTAGATGTATATTCTAATTGAGTTTAAAAATATATCCTAATTGAATGAGAAAGATTTAATTTATTTTCTTTTATTTTTGTTGTATTTTGGTTTATTAAATCTCTTACTTTTAATAAGAGACACACTAATTGGAATGTAATTAAATTAATAAACCGAAGAAGAGTCCCTCTAATTGAAAGGATCATGGTCTCGTGGAGGTTTTAAAGTCAGTAATATTCATTGACTATAAGACATTAAGGATTGTGCATGGAATAATCTGATCAAGCTGCAAATTAAAATTGGTCAAAAATTGTGAATTATCAAGTGGTTTTGCAAATATTTTACATGACAACATTCATAAACTTTCTAGCATTAACTGAATATGATGAAAATCGACGATGCAACCACAGATGAAGAAGCCAAGAAACCTGAAGACATTATAAGAAAAGTAGGCATGAATGAAGGGAAATTTGTCACTAAAATTTTGGGTTTGTCACAAAAAATTATTACAAAAATATTTCTTCATAATGTAGACAATCGATCATTTTGAATATGTGCAGTTGTGGGGGTGTTTTAGTTTAGGGAAAGAATATATCTTTATTATTGGCAAAGTTCTCTCTCCCTCTCTTTTTTTCTTAAATAACTTTTTAGTTTTCGATTAACGTGGATTGTTCATTGTTCGTAGTATTCTTGTTGTACATCTCTTCCGAGCTAGTTCTGGGTTTTTGAAAAATACCAATTCTAACATTGCCTGATAATGGTTTACAACTTTCTCTCACTGATTAAGATACTACCTTGACACTTTCAATTGCCAATGTACATATCAATTACAATATGTCAATATAAACTCTCTTGTTGTTTTCCAGAAAGAATTGTATATTTGATGTCGCATAGAAGTGTGCCTCTTTTCAAGTCTTTGGGAACTGGCAATGGTAACATATTAGATGGCCGGCATTATTTTGTAACTACCAAGTAAGATTGTCAACAGCTACCAACCCCCAGGACCAGTAATGATCAAGACACATTCACATATACATGCTAACAAAACTGATATAATTTATAGTCTACCATGGTCAATATTAAATGTAGGAAATCATGTTCAGCATGGCATTGAATATTCGTTACTTAATTATTTCCTTGTATTTACTTTTGGGCCCAGCTTCATTATCTATTGAGTAGCAGTTTTGATTGTCAACAGGTGCCAACCACTGATCAGTTTCTCTGAATTTTCTTCAGAGCTTTCTAAGGTAGCCACAATAGCTTAATTATTCCCAACCATACTTGGTTGCAAATTGCATTTCTACTCATTCATATCAATAACTGATTGAAGGAAAGAGCCCAATCAATTGTCATATTGTTTCCCAAAGAAATTATTGATGCTGGCTTAAGTTGGTTTTCAGGTTCTGTATTCAAGTGCTTAAAACAAAGCTTTCTGAAGATGGTTGAATATGCAGCAGTAAAACCAGTTCTAATATGTCTGTTATTCACCCTTCATGTATCTGTCTTGAACTCACAGAACACAAGCTGCAACTCTGCGGATTTGGCTGTTTTGAGGGATTTCCTAAAAGGGCAAGACATAGATAATCTTGGATGGCATCCTTCTTCTGATGAATGCTGCCAGTGGCCAGGAGTAGGATGCACAAACTTTTCCAGGTCAGGTTTTGTTGGTTCTACAACCATTTTAGGTCAAAGGGTGTTAAGATTGGATCTTGGAGGAAGACAACTGAAAGGATTGCTAGCATATTCAATAGCTGGTTTGGATCAGTTGAGGGTTTTAAATCTCTCATCCAATGTTTTCACTGGCCCTTTGCCCCAAGGCCTGTTTAAACTGCAGCATTTGCAAGTCTTGGACTTGAGCAGCAACAGCTTTAATGGGTTTATCCCTTCAACTGCAAGTCTTCCTTCAATTCGGGTTTTTGACATTTCGGGCAATTCATTCTCTGGCCCTCTACCGCATCCGCCGGCTGGATCACTAAACTTGACAAAGTTTATTATAGGCAAGAACGAGTTCGATAGCCTGACTGATGCATCATCTATCTGTAACACTTCTCTCAAGATTCAAGTCCTTGATCTCTCTTCAAACAGATTCACAGGAAGTATTCCACCAGGGATTAGACATTGCAGGTCACTGACTGATCTCTACTTGAACTCGAACCACTTCTCAGGTAACTTGCCTGATGATCTGTTTGGGATGAAAACTCTCAGAAAGCTGCTTATTCATGGGAATCGACTATCAGGTCAGCTTGATAGAAGGATTCAAGATCTAAAAAATCTAGTTTATTTAGATGTATCAGACAATGATTTTACCGGAGTCATGCCAGATATCTTCAACAGCCTCACAAAATTGGAGCATTTCTCAGCAAGTTACAACAGCTTCTCTGGCATGTTGCCTGAGACACTCTCTTCCCACACACTTATTCATCTTGACTTAAGGGAGAATGGTTTCCAAGGTAGGATAAATCTCAACTGCACACAGCTAATTCATCTCAGATTTCTTGATCTATCTTCCAATCGGCTCACTGGCTCTATTCCTAGTCATTTGTCTCAATGCACACAACTGAGCAATATAAACCTCAGTGGAAACAAACTCAAAGGCCTAATACCAGATACCATCAAGAACATAAGTCCTTTATATTACCTTGCACTAGCAGATAATGGCTTTCACAATCTCACCCTTGCACTTCAAGTTCTACAGCAATGCGGCAACTTGACCGTGCTAGTACTAGCCGGAAACTTTGTTGGTGAGGAAATTCCCCCAGCCAAATCACCGGATTCATTAACTTGAAGGTTTTTTCAATGCCAAACTGTTCCCTCCGTGGGGAAGTTCCGACATGGTTGAGCAATTCCACAGAATTAAAAGTTTTGGATTTGTCAAGAAACCAACTGACTGGCACCATTCCATCTTTCATTGGAGGCATGAAATTCCTTACCTACTTGAACTTTTCTCACAACAAATTCAGTGGAACAATTCCTATCAATCTAACTGATCTTACCAGCCTACAATCCAAACTTGTTCCCTTCCTTTATAGCAAACAACGCACAGAGGAGTTGCTGTACACCGAGTTCTTTAAGCTCCCTCCAGCCATTGACCTCAGTGACGACCAACTGAATGGACGCATTTGGGAGGAGTTGGGAAACCTCAATGAGCTTGTTATATTGGACTTGAGCTTCAATCACCTCTCATCTGACATCCCAACGAGCCTGTCATATTTGAGCAACATGGAAGTATTAGACTTATCCAACAACAACCTGACTGGAACCATTCCAGATTCCCTCACAAGTCTTACCTTCATGTCATCCTTCAGTGTGGCAAACAATCGGCTAGATGGTGTGATACCCATTGGAGGCCAGTTCTCTACCTTCCCAAGATCAAGCTTTGAAGGAAATCTGGGACTTTGTGGGGAGCAATACCAACGATGTGTGCACCACCCTACATTGCCTCCTAAGCCTGGCTCAACACCAGTAGACAAGCCACGATTAACATTTGATGGATTGGCATTTGGACTAGGAGCTGCAACAGGGTTTCTCATTACTATCACAGTTACTTCACTGTTTGGTTTCTTCCGTGAAAAGAGCGTTGCAGAGATGGGGGCGATTGAGCTGAGCAGATGGTTCTGGTTCAAGTCTAGCTCCCATGAAGGGAGACATGGGCATGGCGGGTATGAAATGGGAGAGACAATAGGTTCGATGCAAGGTGACGGCCTCGTGGACACAATATGGGATTGGCCAGCTTCTAGACACCACAACCATGAAAGATTGGATGCACCTGAAACTTCTAATCAAAGAAAAGAAGATTCTACTTCTGAGTTGACAATTAGTGAGTGAAAGCTATTGCATAAAAACAGCTTGGAAATGATGATCTTCAATGATGTGATCAAGCGTTCAATACAAAGCATAGTTATTCAGTACTCTGTAATATATATTCTTATGCATTCTTGTGCAGCCTTTTTGAATTCAAGACACTAGTTTGATCTTAATCCACCAACCCATAATCCGATTTTCGGTTTTTTTAAAAAATATCACATTTACTTAAATTTTGATATAAAATTTAAGAAAATATATAATAAAATTTTCATGATTTAAATTAAATTTTAATAAAATACTACCTGCATCAGATGATTTGTGTATCCTACCTAAATATTTTAGAATATATAATAATCCAGATCATCCAAACCTACATGAGTATCCGAATTATTTGGAATTAGACATAAAAGAATTGGATATCCAGAATCATCTTTAATAATAGTTCTATAAAAACAAGAAAGTATCGTTGAACTATTTTAATTTTTAATTAATAAACATTCTTTATGATTATTAAGCACATTAATTGTGTCGTGGAGATTAATGCTTCAAGACTATGGAGAATAATTTCTGCCACTCCAGGCTTCACTTTGATTAAATCATCTAATTTACTGTAGCTAATTCACGAGGTGTGGAGGAGAATATTATCTACAATTAGTAATTCAGGGCGTTGACCTGAGCTCGGGGAGAAAAAAATTTATGCTTCAGGCTTTGATCTGGGCTATTCGATTATAAGGACAACCCAAATCTTTTTATTTTTTAAATTATAATTTGATTTGGGCCATTTGATTACAAAGATGACATAGATCTATTATTTATAAAAAATGCCACCCACCAGACGTGCCGGCCGCAAGCGATCTTGTTTGGCCTCCCATCGGGCAAATCCAGTTGTGGCCGGATCATGCTGGGCCAAAGATCCAGCCATTTTTTTTGTTGCGTAGTTAGATCTTGCCTTCACTGGCCAGGTCTAGCTACTGCAGGCTAGATTTGGCCTTTGCAAACCAGGTCCAGCAGCTGCAGGTTGGATCTGGCCTTCCCCTGACTAGATTTGGTCAAGGGATGGTCATGTATAGCTCGGGATTAACGGACCTGGCTGGCAGTGGCCAAGTCCGGCCGCACAGCAGAAAAAAAAAACAAAATTTATGTGGCCGTTCCCTCGCCGTGAACGCCCACGCCCTGCCGCAATAGGGTGGGGGCATCCACGGTGAGTGAGTGTGGAGGAGGGAGGGGGAGGAGGAGGCCGCGGGGTGGCAGGGTCCAGTGGGAGGGTGGTCAAGGTGGAGGTGGTGGTCGCCGGCATCGACAAGTTTAATTTTTTTTTAAAACAATAGATTTGGGCCATCCTCATAATCAGACGAGTCAGATCAAAGTTTATTTTTTTTAAAAAAATAAAACAATAAATCTGAGTTATCCTTGTAATCGAACGACCCAAATCAAAGTCCGGGAGCTCATAAACTCTTTACCCTTAGTAATTAGGACATAACTTATGCAAGTGTCTAAAAAATGTTTTTTAGTCGCAAGTCTATATATATATAGTCTACAATGAACCATTAGCAAGCAGTTTATAGATGTTTTCATTATTAGATAGGCCTTGTGATAGGTATTTCATATTTCGATACCTATCTAATGGTAAAAAAGTGTGAGGCAGCTCATATAGAACTATATATATATATGGGGAAAGGGTTGCTGTCCTGCAGGACAGCCAAGATGGCTGTCCTGCAGTTTTCAGCCGTTGGATGAAATCATCCAATGGCTGAAAATCCCAACCCTTTCCCCCCCCCCTCCACTTTCAGCCCCTCCCGCCGGTTTCACCCCCTCCGGCCGCGCATATTCCACCCGCCCTCTCTCCCCGCCCCGCGCCCCTCGCCCCTCTCCCCACCCCACGCCTCGCTCCGCCCCAACCACATCCCCCCACCATCCCCACCCCGAGGCCGCCCACCCTTGTTTTTGCCGGAGCGGCCTTGGGTCACCCGGGGCCGCCCAGGCTTGGGGAAGAGTCCGGAAGGGGGGGACGGGAGCTACGGATGGTCGCCCGGTGGTGACGACGATTTTCGGCTGCGGCATTGCCGGTGGCGGCCGACCAACGTGCAATGCAATACGAGAAAAAGTGGCGGCTTTCTCGCCCCTGAGCAGCACCTCAAGTTGGATTGAGGTTGACGACGACGAGGGAGGGTTGACGAGAAGACGGCGACATCTAGGCGACCGGCTGTGCCGAGGCCGGCGGTGCTCCACGAAACAGAGTAGGCAGTGGCGGCGAACAGGGTAAGGGAAAGAGAAAGAGGGGAAAGGAAGGGAAAGAGGGGCGGCGATGGCGGTTCTGGCCGGCTATGGTGCAGGTAACGCCGGCGGCGAGGTCGCCGGCGGTCGGGGTGGAGGGCGAACGTCAGTAGGGGAGAAACAGGGGATGTCGGGGAGAAGAAAATGACTTCGATGGCAATTTCGTAATAAAAACTTGACTCGCTCCCCGCTCGAGTCAATATTAAGAAATAAATTTTTAAAAAATATATAAAATAATTTCGTAATAAAAACTTGACTCGCTCCTCACTCGAGTCAATATTTTAAAATAATTTTTTTAAAAAAATTGACAGAATTAGTTTATTTTTCAAAATTTTATTTCGTAATAAAAACTTGACTCGCTCCCCGCTCGAGTCAATATTAAGAAATAAATTTTTAAAAAATATATAAAATAATTTTGTAATAAAAACTTGACTCGCTCTTGACTCGAGTCAATATTTTAAAATAATTTTTTTAAAAAAAAATTGACAGAATTAGTTTATTTTTTAAAGTTTTATTTCGTAATAAAAACTTGACTCGCTCCCCGCTCGAGTCAATATTAAGAAATAAATTTTTAAAAAATATATAAAATAATTTCGTAATAAAAACTTGACTCGAGTCAGGAGCGAGTCAAGTTTTTATTACGAAATTATTTTATATATTTTTAAAAAAATTATTTCTTAATATTGACTTGAGCGGGGAGAGAGTCAAGTTTTTATTACGAAATAAAATTTTGAAAAATAAACTAGTTCTGTCAATTTTTTTAAAAAAATTATTTTAAAATATTGACTCGAGTGAGGAGCGAGTCAAGTTTTTATTACGAAATTATTTTATATATTTTTTAAAAATTTATTTCTTAATATTGATTCGAGCGGGGAGTGAGTCAAGTTTTTATTACGAAATTGCCATCGAGTCATTTTCTTCTCCCCGACATCCCCTGTTTCTCCCCTACTGACGTTCGCCCTCTACCCCGACCGCCGGCGACCTCGCCGCCGGCGTTGCCTGCACCATAGCCGGCCAGAACTGCCATCGCCGCCCCACTTTCCCTTCCTTTCCCTCTTTCTCTTCCCTTACCCTGTTCGCCGCCACTGCCTACTCTGTTTCGTGGAGCACCGCCGGCCTCGGCACAGCCGGTCGCCTAGATGCCGCCGTCTTCTCGTCAACCCTCCCTCGTCATCGTCAACCTCAATCCAATTTGAGGTGCTGCTCAAGGGCGAGAAAGCCGCCACTTTTTCTAGTATTGCATTGCACGTTGGTCAGCCGCCACCGGCAATGCCGCCGCCGGAAATCGTCGTCACCACCGGGCGACCATCCGTAGCTCCCGTCCCCCCTTCCGGATTCTTCCCCAAGCCTGGGCGGCCACAGGTGACCCAAGGCTGCTTTGGTAAAAACAAGGGCGGGCGGCCTTGGGGTGGGGATGGTGGGGGATGTGGTTGGGGCGGAGTGAGGAGTGAGGCGTGGGGCGGGGAGAGGGGCGAGGGGCGAGGGGCGCGGGGCGGGTGGAATATGCGTGGCCGGAGGGGGTGAAACCGGTGGGAGGGGCTGAAAGTGGAGGGGGGGGAAGGGTTGGGTTTTTCAGCCGTTGGATGATTTCATCCAACGGCTGAAAACTGCAGGACAGCCATCTTGGCTGTCCTGCAGGACAGCCATCTTGGCTGTCCTGCAGGACAGCAACCCTTTCCCCTATATATATATATGAAAAAATTTTTAGTGATTACGGCGTAATACTAAGCTACTGCAAAACTAGCAAACTAGAGCAGAAGATGGAAGGATGAGCTTGATCTTGCAACAACTTCAAACAGGTGGCATAGGGAACAGATGGGAGTGAAGTTCAAATGCAGCATAGATAATATCTCCTCATCCAACAATATGGGACAAAAGGAGCCCACCGAACAACAGTGAAATCATTCAAGAACACAAACCAAAGTTGCACACCACTTCAATTTGCTAGCTATAGCTAGAGACAAGTATTAGAGAATCAAATCCAACCCAGAATCTTTCATCTTTTCTTCTGTGATGAAATTCAACTTCTCCACCATTTCACTGGTGAGGTAATTGCTCCAATCCCCAACAGTACCATTTCTGAAGAGCTCTTGAGCAGGCATGCCACTAGGAGATTGGCCAGTCTTGATAACTTCAAGGTTGCTTGTATGATATCGTCCATCATCCCCTTCTCTTCCACTGTCAAAGGCACTCCCAAGAAACTTGCCAGCCTCTTGATATGAGGTGAAGGGCTACTCATAGTGGAGGAACAACACCCTCGCCGGCTCTTGCTTGCTGGCTTGCCAGTAGCCCAATATGTTGGGGAATACTTAAACTTAATTTCAATTCTACCTGTTAGTGTAACAAGATAATTGTTATGAGATATTAACAACACAATAAAACACACAATTTTTAACGTGTAAACCTTCCTTAAAATGAAGGAAGAAAAACCACAAGATTATTAGTCTACCCCCTTCAATCCATTATGATTATAAAAGTACAAACACAGAATGATTGTAGAAAGAATAAAAAATTCTCACAAAAATACAAATTAGCAACACTATAAAATGATAAACAACATTGAGACAAACATAGAAAACTTCTAGAAAATACCAACAAAAAATCAATTGGAGAAACAATTGACAATTCAAAATATAATCCAATTAGTAGACCTCCATATTAAAAACAATAGATTTCTTCAATAACTCTCTTAGGCTTTATTAGAAGCTAACTCTCAAACTTGTTGATTCAAATGCCTAAATCACCATGCAAGACATGTATTTATAGGCATATTAATGGAATTTCCAATACACCAAGTTGGAATCTCCAACTTCCAATGCATTCAACGTATTTTCTCAAAGTTTGTACCTTCACTTTTCAAAACTTGGGCCTTCTTTTTCAAAGACTTAGACTACCATTTACCAAGTATGAGGGAGGGATTTTCAACAGTCCTCCCCTTCCCGACCTCATGAGAAGTGACTAAGCAGTATAGGAAGCTTCTTCCATACCTACACCATTCCTACAAAAAAAGTGTTTATTTTTAGGAATAGATTTAGTCATCATATCTAAAATATTTTTCTCAGTATGAATCTTGGATAATTTCAACAATTTGTTTTCTAATACATTTCTAATCTAATGGTAGCATACATTAATATAATTGCTTCTTGAATGAACATTAAAATTTTTGCTCAAGTGAATTGCACTCTGACTTTGACAATGCACAACATATTCTTCTTGTTTCACCTAATTTTATTCAAAAATCTCTTTATCTAGAGCATCTCCTTACAAGCTTCAGTTGTGGAAATGAATTTTGTTTCAGTTATTGATAATATAACACACTTTTGTAGCATTGACTGTCAAGAGACAGCTCCACCTGTAAAAGTAACAACAAAATCAAAGATAGATTTCTTAGAGTCAGGATCACCTCCCATGTCTGCATCAATATAACCTTCCAACATTGGTTTACCATTTTTGAAACATAAACACACTTTGGAAGTTCCTCGCATATACCTCAATATCCACTTCACTACTTGCCAGTGCTTCTTTCTTGGATTAGATAAGTGTTGACTGACTACTCCAACACATGCTATATTGGGTCTTGTGTAGACCATAACATACATAGACTGCAATAAGACTCCCAAGTGCAGAAACACATATAACTTTTTTCATTTCTAAACTCTTTATTTTACTTCAGTTATTTTTCTTAACTTGAATTAACATCCAAGTGGAACAATAAAAGACTTTACATTTTTCATGTTGAACTTATCAAGTACTTTTTCAATGTACTTTTCTTGTGATGGTCATAGTTTTTTTGCTTCTCTATCACATTTATAGACATGCCCAAGATATATTTAACTGGTCCCAAATCCTTCATGGCAAAGAATTTGCTCAAACTCTTCTTCAAGTTTGTAATATTGGCTATGCATTGTCTAATAATCAACACGTTATTAACATAAAGCAACAATATTATAAAATCATCAACACCAAATTTCTTGATGAATACATAATGATCTGAAATAAATTTCTTGTACATATGAACTTTCATAAAAGATTCAAATTTCTTGTACCGTTGCCTTGAAGCTTGCTTAAGACCATACAATTTTTTCTTCAATTTGCAAACCATCTATTTCTTCCCTTTGACTTCAAAACTTTCAGGTTACTCCATATAGGCAGTTTCATCAAGATCTCAATGTAGAAAAATCATCTTTACATCAAGTTGTTCCATCTACAAGTTCATATTTGTAGCCAATGTTAAAACAACTCTAATTGAAGATATTTTAACCACCGGTGAAAATTTTCATTAGAATCTATACCCTTCTTTTGTCTAAAGCATTTCACAACTAGTTTTACCTTGTACCTAGGTTGTGAACTAGTTTCTTCATATTTGACCTGAAGAACCTATTTATTTTTTAAAGCCCTCTTCCCCATTTGAAGATTAACTAACTCATAAGTATGGTTCTCATGCAAAGACTTTATTTCTTCTTCCATGACTGTATATTTGCCTGTTTCTTTGTGACTTACACCTTCGCTAAAATTTTCTTGCCCTCCATTTTTAGTAATAGTTATATATTCTAAAGATAGACACTTTGTGGATGGAATTAGGACTCTACTTAACTTCCTTAGTTGATGTGCCTCCCCTTGATTAAAAATCTTCATTTTTTTGTTCATCAACATCATCAACATATTATCATTAATAATATTTTTATTTGTTATATTATTTTTTCATCATTATCACTAGCTATAGGAATAGGAACTTCATTTTCTTATTCCACTTCATCTTGTGTTACATCCTTAACTTGATTTGATGTTGATGGTTTCTTTAATTTTTCATACTTCTCCAGAGATTTAGCGTGATAACTTTATATTTCCAAAGATCTTCAATGGTTTGAACTTCACAAAAAACCACATCCCTACTTCAGATGACTTTCTTATGTTTCGGGTCCCAAAGTTTATAGTCAAATTTATCATTTCCATAACCTATAAATAAGTAATTCATAGCTTTGGCATCAAGCATGGACCTTTGCTCCTTAGGCACATGTGCAAATGCCTTGCACCCAAATACTCTCAAATGAGTGTAGTTTACATTCCTTTCGGGATGTCAACATCTAAGGCATCTGTGGGAGACTTGTTAATCAAATAACAAGCATTTAATAAAGCCTCACCCTAGAAGTATTTAGGTAACTTCTCTGAAGAAAACATGCATCGGATCCTCTCAAAAATTATTCGGTTCAACCTCTCAGCTATCCCATTAAGTTAAGGAGAATGAGAGACTGTCTTTTCATACATAATCCCATGTTGGTTGTAATAGTGATCAAACTCTTTTGAGCAATACTCTCCACCATTATAACTTCCAAAGCATTTCAATAACTTTTTGGTTTCTCTTTCAACCATTACATGAAAAGTTATGAAATAATCAAACACCTCACTCTTGTTCTTCATGCTATAAACTCATACTTTCTTAAAAGCATCATCAATTAATGTGAGAAAATAAAGTGAACCATTGAGAGATTTTACCTCTATTGGACATACATTGGTGTGCACCAACTCAACCATTGAGAGATTATAAACTCTTTCTTGTGCTTGAAGTTGAAAATGAAGCTCTATGTTGTTTACTTGTCAAGCAATGATCACGAGGGTTGATTGAGGTGCTATTAGTCTTGCGTAGAAGATTTTACTTCTTCAAAGCTTCTCGCCTTTTCTCATTCATGTGGCCCAAACGGCGATGCCATAAATCAATAGTAGATTTATTTGAGGAAACATTAACATCCTTTTGGGCTAGATTAACATTAGTTTTGTAAAGACTATAACACTTTTTCCCCTAAGCAACAATAAGTGAGCTTTTAACTAGCTTCCACACACCTTAAGCGAAGTGTAAACTAAAATCTTCATCATCAAGTACACCTGTTGACATCAAATTGATCCTTAAGTCAAGAATATATCTTACATTTTTTAACATCAAACTCATATTGGTTGCCACATGTACATCTCCTTGACCAACTATCTTAGATGTGCCGTTGTTTCCCATCTTCATGACACCTAAATCACAAGCTTTATAAGTAGTGAAGAAATTCTCGTTGGGAGTTGCATGAAATGATGCACTTGTCAACCACCCAATTAATATCATAGTTAGTAATTAGACAATCATTCCACAATAAAAAAATGATTAACAAATCATCATTTATAACATTAGCATTTTTATTATCTTCAGATTTATTGTTCACATTTTTCCCTTTTAACTCTTTTTTGAGCTTTCAACAATCCTTCTTTATGAGACTGATTTTGTTCCAATAATAGCATTTCAAGTCATTTCTAGACTTGAATACCTTTACTCTTGTCTCTTTTGAATGACTTCAGTGTCTTGGATCAACCTTTTGTAGTTCTTTCTTCTGACACTAAGGCGTGAGATCGGGAAGTAGCCACTTGCGATTGTCTCCTTACCTTTTCATTCAACAAGTTATTTGTGACTATGTCCATATTTAGCTTCTCCGTGTTGTTCAAAGACATAACAAGTATCTCCCAACTATTTGGTAAGGAATTGAGCAAAATACATAATTGTCAATCATCATTTAAAGTTATTTTTAATCTAAAAAGTTGAGTTAGAATACTCTTCAGTTCCTTTAATTACTCACTCATATCAGTACTATCATTGTACTTTAAATTCATAAGTTTCCCTACCAACAAGTTCCAATTACCGAAATATTTCACTCATAGATTTCTTGAAGCTTTTCCCAAATAGCTTTAGAAAATTGCATTTTAGACACATGGCAGTAGACATTTTCATCTACCCATTGTATTAGATAGACCATGACTTTCCTATCAAGTTTTGCCCAATCTTTGTTGTCCATCCCTTTTGGTTTGAAAAAATAATCAATCATTTTACGTTTTCAATAGTGCCAGTTGCTACCCCCTTACTAGTCACCATTTTAATATATTTTTCTTTAGCCATCTTGAAGATACCAACAGTCAAACAACCAAAATCTCTGATATCACTCGTTAAAGAATACTTAGCTCTAATCCCAATTCCACTGGTTAGTGTAATAAGATAATTGTCACAAAATGTTAAAATAAAAGCAATACAATAGGGCATACAATTTTTAACATGGGAATTTTCCTCAAAATGAAGAAAGGAAAACCACGAGGTCTAAGCCCACCAATCCACTATGATTATAAAAGTATATTCACAAAATGATTACAGAGAGAATAAAAAACTCTTATAAAAATACAAATCAACAATACTATAAAATGGTAAATAATATTGAGACAAACTTGGAGAACTTGTAGAAGATACCGACAAAAGATCAATTGAAGATACAATTGACAATTCAAAATAAAAACCAATTAGTAGACCTCTACATTGACAAAAGTACTCTTCTCCCAAAACTCTTTTAGATTCAGCTTTCAAAGTTGTTGATCTGAATGCCTGAACCACCATATAGAAATATGTATTTACAAGCAACGTTGATGAAATCTCTAATACACCAAGTTAGAATCTCCAACTTCTAATGCATTCAATATATTTTCCCAAAACTTAGGACCTTCGCTTCCCTAAACTAGGACAATTATTTTCCAAGACTTGAACCACCATTTATCAAGTATGAAGGATGGATTTTCAACAATCATCACACTATCCCAATACGGTCCATAAGCATATCAGTCTTTGCATAATAAATCGAAGTCGTCCTCCAGAGAGACCACATCAATCCCGGCCATGGAAAGGATCCTATTATTGAACTTCCAACATGATAGGAAATTATCAACTGGGTTCCGGCATTGAAAGTCAAGGTTGGAGTTGATGGTGGTAAGCAATAGTTTGATTCGGAAATGGGTGTGGAACAGGCGAGGTGACGGGAGCTGGTGGAGTCGGCGACTTGGCCCCCGACGTAGAGATCATGCTCGAAGGTTTTGACTAGCTGGTGGGAGTTGGAGCTGAGGAGAGGGTGGTCCGGTGCATTGGCTAGGTGGTTCCGCGATGTATGAGGGCGAATGCCAAGGCTTTGAGTCAAGTGGTGGGCGTGGTGGCGATGATAACGTCGTAGGGGCGTAGGGGCGTTGCCGAAAATGCACCTCCATGGCCAAGCTTGCCGGAATGGCAACAGTGGGAATCCATGTTCTATGGTAGTGGTGGTGGAGTGGGCAAGTTGGAGATGAGTTTGCTCATGTCGGCTCATCTTTGCCTTCGTAATCTCCTTCATGTTGGAAATAAATTCAGCCATTGGGATGATGAATATGGATATATTTGAAGAAGCAATTAATATTTCACCAAAGAGATGCATATATCAATGACATGTTCTTATAAGATGGGTGTGAGATCACCAATTTATGCATTTCAATTGCAATTGAAGACAGAATTTTTAGCTACAATTGCTTCATTCAAAATATTGGTGATCTCCAATTTATTCAAGAAATTATTGGACAAAGTCAACTTTTGGCAAATGATTGTAAATAGAAAACTTGATTGGAACAGCTCAATTATTGACATTATAATATAATATTATTGGCTAATTTTGGTGATGAATGATTTAGTTAATTTTTATTGGGGGGATCGTAAGATCTAGAACTTCTGGTTCCTACGGCGAGTTAATTTCCGACGCACCCAACACATAGCTATTTTAACCGTCCAGATTTGCACCGTAAGGCTCGTATTCAAATTGGTAATTTATGAGCTTAACTGCTTTTCACACGGAAGAAATGGTACAAACAGTTAAGGAGAACTACAATGGTGGAGATTTAACATGAAATAAATCTGATGGTTAAAATGGTTGTGTGTTGGGTGAGTAGACATGAGATTGTTTAATTTAGCTTCACATCTAATACCTATAAAAGTAAAATTTTTTTATTAATGAGAATGAATTATAGATCTTCAATTTCGATTAATCACTTTTAAAGAAATAAATTAAACTCATTAATTTATATTTTTGTTAGCTCGTTATAAATAAAATCAAAACAATCTGGTTGTGGATGATGGGCTGAACTAGGGGTGCAGGTTTGGTTGTTGGCTATGAGGCTGAGTAGTGACAAGTCAAAATGTAAGAATTTCGAGGACAAAATTTTGTAAATTGGGTGGATTGTAAACTTTATTAACTTAGACTCATATATAATACCTAGTTGGGTAAGATCTTATTTATTAATAAGAATAAATTATATATTTTTAATTTCAATTAATTACTTTTGAACAAATGACTTATGCCCATTAATTTATAATTTGGGCTGAGTTGTTACATAGGAAACCAAGCCACCGTAGGAACCAAAAATTCTAAGGTCCACCATTGTGAAAAGAAGTATGACCAACACGGATCCGACTAGGTGCGACTTGGCTAGCCCCGGTCAGAGTGGGGGGCAGATCTGGCCCGCAATAGTTGGATCGGTCGCTGGAGTGTATTTTCTCTCTCTTTTTAAATTTAACTTGAACTATCATTATAATCAAATGACCAGGATTGACATGGACGGTGTCCGCTATAATTTTGTAGACATGGATGTGGACAGACACAAACAAAGGAGTGCCCACGTAGTGGATACCTCACATATATATATATATATATATATATATATATATATATATATATATATGAAGGGAAATCTATGTTGCAGAGCAGAGATGTTAGCTGTGCTCGAATTTAAATTTGGCCATTAAAAGATGATCCAACGGGGGCAGCACAACATTATGAACTGGCGGGGCACCCCTCTCCCGGTTCAAATGCCATGACGTCCCAACGATGCCGCCCCTCTCGATCTCCGACTACTCATCGCAGCCATTACTGCCGCCTGCTCCGTCTCCACCTCCAATGATGTCGCCACCAACGTTGATGCCCTCCTCAGCCTCGTCTCCCTCGGCGGTGACGGAGAGATCTGCGCTATCCTCAATCCTCAACAAGATCCAGGCCAAGAACCAGAAGCGCACAGAGAAGGAGGCGCTCCAGTGCATGTAGGTGATGGCGGATCTGATCCAGCGGTTGGGGATGTTGGGGGATGGATCCGGTGCTCACAGGTATTGTTCCTTATTGTTTTGGTCTTTATAGTCTTGGTGAATGATGTGGTGATAGGTATTTTTGGTCGGCGATGAATCTGGTTTTTTCTATTGTTTTTTTGAGCTTTGGATTGGTAATTTTTGTGGTTCCTAGGTTGGCTGGTGAATTGAGTGTTGATTGGGGGAAGGAGGCGTTGTGTGATGTTGTTGTGTCAATTTTTGCGCGGCGCCTGGAAAGTGAGGATCTTTGAGATCGGAGGTAGTGATTTTGGGCGGTGGTGTTGTTTTGATGTGTGGATTAAGTGGTTTGGTGGTTTCTCATGCTGGGTGTGGTATTATCTGCGTCTGAATTGCTTCTTGTTGGGTTTATCCCACATCAGTTGTAGAGGTTGTTGGTAACTTGTATATAGGCTAATGAGAAAGCCTTATTCTTTGAGCTAGCTTTTGGATTAAGAGAGGCCCGTGACACCTATTGCAAGTTTCCTTGGTTGTTTAAAGTCCTTTTTGGGGGCCCAAAGTGCCCAACAGTGTTTTTGGAGCTTGGGTGGAGGCCCAAAGGCCCAACACTCTTGCCAGTTAAATTTTTTGGAGCTTGGGTGGAGGCCCAAATGCCCAACACTCTTGCCAGTTAAATTGTTTGCAGGAAGTTGGAATCTGCTTGGGATTCTTTGTGTAATTGAATATGCATTTGGATATGTTTAGAGCAAAAATTTGGAAAATGGATTCTTTTGTTGCAGAATGGAAATACCTGTTTTCTACTTTCCACATGCAAAATTTCGTTGGCCACCTTTTGACCTTCAAGTGAACGTGATCTTTTCTGATTAATTTGGATTACATTGCAACTAGACACAAGGTCTGCGGCATGACATTGTAATTATGGCAAAGCAATTAATGTTTTCTTAATTTAAACTACATTTAGGTCTAAGCACATTCTAAACATTTTTGGTTTGAGGTGCTGATCCAAGTTGACTTGCTGCAATTTAATCTGAGACAACAGTTTATATTGACAAAGACATTTTCATTGTTATTGCTTTTCGTTTATCTGAGAATGTATCTCTGAAAATTTGTCTGAATGAATTTTATCTATCAGCGTTTACTAAATTTATCTCTACATCCCATTTCCTGTACTAGTGTTTATTTCTTTTATCTGTAAAGTGGTTCAATGCTTATTGAATTGTTAGTTCTATTTGTTTCTGACGACGCAGTGGGATAGCCCCCTCTTAATTATATTGATGGCGAGGTGGGCATCAAGTTTTTTGATGTGGGCCTTCCAAAGGATGGCACTGAAGATTAGGGGTGCTAATCGAGCGAGCATAGCTCAACTTGTGTTCGAACTCGGCTCGAATAGTTCGAAACTCGTTCGAACTTGACTCGAGATCGAACGAGTTTTGAACATACATGCTCGAGTAGCTCGAATACAATTAAACTGTTTAATTTTCGTTAGCTCAAACCCAGCTCATTCGTGAGCTCGAAACCGGCTCGATTAAAAGTCAAAAGTACCTTACTTAAAAAAAGTGCACTCAATGTGGATTGAACCAATAACCTTGAGGTCATCACTTGAATACTTATCATCTCAATTATCTCACTTCTTTGTTATTATATTATATATATATATATATAATATAAAAACTATATTATTATATTATTTTATTCAGGCGAGTTCGAGTCGAGATCGAGTTATAACCGAGTCGAGTCGAGTCGAACACGACCTTGCTCAAGCTCGGCTCGTAAGATTCAAGTTCAAGTCGAGTTCGAGCTCGAGCATTTATATATTGAGTTTCGAGTCGAGTCAAGCCAAGCCGAATGCTAAATGCTCACGAGCTAGCTCGCTCAATTAGTAACCCTACTGAAGACGAATTGGTTGAGAAGGTTCACGAGCTTAACAGAAACCCTGATATGCATGGTAAGCTTAGGTTTCATGTTTAGTACCTTCTCATTTTGTTTCACGAGCTTAACAGAAACCCAGATATTCAGTGCTTTCCTTCAATGTGCAAACAAAACTGCTATCACTGTTTTATGATGTAAAAATTGATTGCAGATGTACAAGATTTGTTTATGGGTTGGATGATTCCATTGTTTTGATAATTTCATTGATTGTTCAATATTGTAGAGGGTAATTTTCCATATGCATTATGTTGACTTATGGGATCAGCAGTAATAGTTAGGAGATTTCCTTTTGTTCTGTTATTGGTAGTTGGCATTATTGGGAATGCTTGTGATTATAGATTTCATTAATTTTGATCCTCTTACAGAATGTATTAAATATCTGATAATAATTTTGTCCGTTGCTCAGGTGGCATGAAGGTCAAAGCCGACAGAGATGAATCTTTACCATATACTGCCATGCTAGCAGCTCAAGATGTTGCACAGCGATGCAAGGTGTAGTAAACATTTTTGAAATGGCTGCTTTGGTAAAGTAACACTATGATTGATAAACCTGGGAATGTTGCGTATCTATAGAGATGGACAAACCTGATGTTGAAGTATGTGTTTATATCTGGTATGAAAGCTGGAATGGCATTAACTTTTCACTTTCAATGACTTAAACATTCTTGAGGGATGGTGGTTCGAATCCATCAAGATCCTACGTAGTTAAAATTTAATGAAAATTTGAGAAGTTATATTTTGTAAATAAACAAAAAATAGTATCATTAAATTTTTATATCATGATTGTGTTTCAAGTGATATAGATATGATATTAAAAATAATATAAATACAAAAAATTATAATCATTTAATAACATTACAAAAGATTACATTCTACAAAATGCACAAAAATATAAAGACAATATTTTTCAGCATCTACAACCATACCTTATATAAGCCCAAAAAATCCATTTTGCATGGGATCATTGTTATAATTGCTATGAACATTTTTACATGTTGTAGAATAATGACCTCTCCTCTTACAAAGACTACACATATTTCTTTTTGTTTTAGCTTGAGCAACTTTGTATCTTGCCTTCAATCTTTGACAATTCTTGGGTCGACCTTTAGTACGTAACTGAGAGGGATCACGTACAACTATTTGAGGAATATGCTCTATTAAAGTTCTAACTTGCCTCTCAACAGAGTCGTTGCTTGTTTGTGCTCTCAATGAAGATGAACTCCCAATCGCATCAAGCTTCTCAACCAAACTTTCTAAAAGAAGTAATGCAAAACAATATTGCTTATCTGAACTTGTTCCCAAATCTTGCAATCGGATAGTCATATTTCGAAACCTCCCAATTTGCAATGGAGTAAGTGGACTTGTAGAGGAAAAAACGTTGTTGGTATTCTCACTCCGGCTTGAATAGCAATATCTAACTTTAATTGTCCAACGGTATAACACATATTGATTTGGAATTTTGCAGAGTTGTTTCTTATGAAAAATTTTCAAAATGTACATACCCAAAATTCCTTCACTTTCATATTTCTTACAACTACATGTGACATTCATTTCTCCACAGGTTTAGTAGGCAACAACATGCTTTTTAGCTTCGTCATCATGTGAAAAAACTTCTTATTTTGTTACGGAACCCTCCTCGCCGATTTTTTTATAAATGCAATATTGGCTCCTTTTCAATTGATCTTTAATAATATCAAAAACTGTTCTCGTGTACACAGTCCCGACTTCACCTTCATCTACTATTTCGTCAAAATCTTCACTAATCTTGTCAAATTCTCCAATTTCCCCACAATCATCTTTTGTAGTCTACATTTCATGTTGAGTCAACCACAAATCATGTATGTGATCTTCCTTATCTTCCATAGAACTACCAACATTTTCCCCCTCAGTATATCTAATGCTACTATTTTCTTCCATCAGATATAAAAAATAGGAAAATCTAGATCAACTTGAAGAACAAGACCAAACCAATTATTTTTTCGGTATTGATTTCCTTGCCGGCGTCCAACTATTTCACAATGGCTTGCTCTCCTTCAAAGCCGTCGATGTTGCCGTATCAATTTGCCTACCCCAAAAAAAATCAAATATTGATGAAAACCCCCAAGTAAAAATTTACCATTCACATGAATCAAACAAGAAAGACGAATGATACACATAAATAAAGCAATCAAGCATCCAAGTAAAATTCCAATTAATAAAAATGCAACCATCTCTCTTGAAGAAGCCGGATCAAAGGAGGGATGGTGCAGAGCAAATTTTAAGCCTCAACCATCTCAAAATTTCAAATAAGAAAGGAATCACTAATAAACAGATTCCTCAAAATTTTAAGCTCCAACCATCTTATTTACAACTTAATCGAAAACAGATGAGACAACATACAAGTGGGATGCTGCTTGCATTATGTGCAGAAGAAACATAACCACCACAACTAACATATCGAGAGCAAATGATAGACAACAGCAAAAGACAATAAACTCAATGAACTCAGAACAACCATGAGCGACAATGGTTTACAAAAAAATATAAATTTCAGTTACACAAGGCGCATGTACCACTTCTACAACAAGAAAAAGATCACTCTAGTAAACCTAAGTTGTCAAAATGATAGATAAAATAGGAGATATGAATACGAGGACTTTGCAGCCAAAAGCTACAGCAGCCATCATCACTCGCCACTCAAAATTAAATCAAGCAGAGACATTATAGCCTTCACAAAGTTTTGATGGCCATCTGTTCCAATGAGTATATGAATATGAACATTATCAACCCAAGAGTTTTTCTTCTCAAGTGCATGTCGTTCCAGCAGATAAATGCAATGGATACTACTTTGAGTTAGCTTTTCTCGGCATGTAGGGCACCTGTTTTGGATCCTTATGGCGTTTGTGATGCAGACCTTGCAGAATACATGGCCACAAATTTCATCGCCTCAAGGATGCAGCGGAACAAATTTTCAACCATCTCAAATTTTCATATCATAATGTATCCAGCCAACGCCCGCCGGATCAAAGCATAAACAGAGAAACAGAGGAATTGTGCCAAAGTCGGATCAGAGGAGGAAGAAGCCAACGCTCACTGGAATGGAGAGGCCAGCACCGCGGTCGTCGGCGGTGGCACTATTCGTCCTGGAGAAATCGAAGCCGGACTCCGCGGGCAAGAGCGCAGCGGATCAGTGAAGAAACATAAAAACAGAGCAACCACCAAGCGTCGAAAACAGAGCAGCCAACTTCCAACTTAGTCGGCGTCGGCGGCGTCGGTCGAGACAATGCCAATGGTGGACTCCACAACCGCCTCCTCACTGGACTCCCATGCTGATGCTGCCTGCCTTCATCCTGCCGGTTGTGCTGCATGGCGTCCCTTGAGAAAATAAGGAACCAATGCCGCCGCCGGGAAAAATAGAGCCTTCAACTTAGTCAGTGTCAGCGGCGTCGATCGAGACGATGCAAACGGTGGACTTCACGACCACCTCCTCACCGGACTCCCATGCCGACGCCTTCTGCATTCATCCGGCCAAGTGTGCTGTGCGGCGTCCTGGGATGAACAGACTGAGCCGACACGGGAGAAGCAGAGCACAAGCAGGAGAAACAAAGGAAAATGTGGGATATTTTTTACAGCCGAAACTTTATGGAGTAATTCTTTTTCTAGGATTTTCAATAACTAGTGCATGGATTAATAAAAGTTATTAATTTTTTCTATGTGATTATGATGTTGGATTATCTATTTTATTCTATGCATTAATGCTATCATTAGTCTGATCACCTATTGATTGATTTAGATATTTGATCTTGTCTAGAGATAGAAAGATTAAATTTATCAATGAATAAAATAGCTTTTGTTCATATATTTTAGGTGATTCATATATGAGATAGAGATATACTCATATGTCTTGGGTAACTGTTTAGGGGCAGAACTTAAAGTATCATTTTGCATACATAATTTTATAGAGATATAGGAGTTGGGTACGAGTGATAAGTTTATAGTTAATCTAAGAGATGTCATAAATAATTAATTCCCGAGGTTAATAATCCAAATATGTAATTCATAGGTAGAAGTTATAACTTTAATCATAAAGAGCACTAGGTAATATTGAAAATCCTAAGTTTGTCGTCTTGAGGTTAGTAGTTGATTTAAATATTACATTTTAAATTAGTTTAGTTTTAGTTTATAATTAAATCACTTTTTGAATTTTCCTATCAATTAAGTATAATTAATTAAATTAATTTTGGCCACTGAAAATTTCTAATAATAATTTCTCGTGGGACAGATACGTTTTTATCATTTTATTACTTGATTTGGCACATGCACTTGCGTTATAATTTTCACATCACCATAAAATTAACATAAATTAAAAAAATCAAGCTAAAAAATAAATAAAAAGGTATGTACTTTACATGAATATAAATTTACTAATTTATTTAAAATGAATCTAATTTATAATAAATATATGTTACTAATTATACAGAAATAAAATTTGTTACTAATTTTTAGTATTTGAAATTAACTTTTAATAAAATATTACCGTGGATCATCCTAATCTCGTATCTGAAATAGTTGCCAGATCATTTTCTAATAAATATTCTTCGTGATTAATAAACAGAGTAGTCTGAAATAGGTGTGAAGGATGAAGAAGACATACGACTGATACATGACCAGTATACATGGATAAATGAAATCCCCCATCCAATGATATTAGGCAAACAATGGGGAAATTATTCAAACACACAAACCAAGGTAGCACAACAGCATAATGTGCTAGCCATAGCTAGAGAGGACATGGCTAGAACATGCATTCAGGCAAGTACTAGAGAATCAAATCCAACCCAGAACCCTTCATCTTTTCACGAGTGATGGAATTCAACCTCTCCACCATTTCACTGGTCAGGTAGTTGCTCCAATCCCCAACACCGCCACTTCTGAAAAATACTTGAGCAGGCATGCCAGTAGAGAATTTGCCAGTCTTGTTGACTTCAAGGTTGCTCATCTTGTCAAAACTGCACAAGTTGATGATATCCTCCACCACCCCCTTCTCCTGCTCCTCCTCTGTCAACGGCACTCCCAAGAAACTTGCCAACCTCTTGATACGAGGTGAAGGGTCTTGCTTCAATTCCTCGTAGTGGAGGAACAAAACCCTCTCCGGCTCTTGCTTGCTGGCTTGCCAATAGCCCAACACGCTATCCCAATAAGGTCCATACAAAGATCGGCCATTGCAGAACAGGTCAAAGGCTTCCTCAAGAGACATCCCTAGCTCTACGTCACTCCCTGCAGCCATGGTATGGATCCTGTTGTGGAACTTCCAATGTGATATGAAATTGTCACCTGGGTTCCGGCACAGGAAGACAAGCTTGCACTTGGTGGTGGCTGATAACATGTGGAAGGGGAAATGGGTATTGAGCAGGTGAGGCGAGGGGAGGTGTTCGAGGTCGGCGAGGTCGGCGAATTCGAAAGTTCTGACTAGCTGATGGGGGTTGAATCTAAGGAGAGGGTGTTCCGGTGCATTTGGCTGGTGTTTCTCGCGATGTCTGATTGCAAAAGCCAAGGCTTTGAGCCAAGTGGTGCCGGACTTGGGCGTGGTGGTGATGATAACGTCGTCGGGGCGGCTTCGGAAATGAGCCTCCAAGGCCAAGCTCGCGGGAATGGTGGTAGTGGGAAGCCATGTCCCATGGTAGTAGTGGAGGTCGGCAACGTTCCACCTCTCTCTATCGGCAAGTCGGAGATGAGCTTGGCCATGTCCGGCTTCATCAGCATGCTAGCCGTCATCTCCTTCGTTTTGGAAATTAATTCAGCCATTGGGAAGGGGGATGAATACGGATATGGATGGAGAAGCAATTCACCCAAGAGATTCAATAGACATCTTCTTATATAATGTCTTGCAATTGATGCGCCACCTGAAGTCTTTAAAAAATTTACACGCGGCCCATTAAATGACCACGTGAACCACGTTCAGCCCCGGGGACCATATTATTGAATATATTGGCCACGACATTATTGTATCCGACAACAAATTAATCATTCTTTATCTATTTTTTAGATAATTTGTCAGAAACATCTAAATTTAAATAAGTGTTCGCCCAAATTTAAATAAGTGTTCGCCCAACTCGTTTGATCGCACCCCTTTATGTCCAAAACCGTATAAGTTATTCTTTCTTAAAAGACGCCGTTAACGCGGTTGCTATTTTATGGGAAGAAAAATTAAGGATGGTGAGGGGAATGTGTGGTTTGAAGTCGTGAGTTATAGAATTGTGAAACTCTTTGAGTTGTTGAACTGTGAAACTTTAATAGACTTTTATAAATGACAAAGAAAAAGAGAAGTGAAGGGAGGGATCAACGTTGCTGTTACGAGAAGAATAAAGGAAGAATAAGAAAGGAAGAAGAAGAGATCCATTTCTGGTGACCCCTAAGCCCCCTAGGTTAGTGTTTGGAGTACCCCGGACACCAACCAACCAAGTGCAGTTGCTAGAGAAGCCCGTTGTTGTCAGAAAAGCTTTTAGAAGCTGCTGGCCAAAGTTGTGAAGCACCTTCTAGCACTCATCTTCACAACCTCCGTCCAGCCAACCCAGGTCATCTCTGACCACTCCATCTCCACCAATACAATAGTCTCACTGCCACCAATGAGAGCCACTGCCGAAGAAGCCAGTCGTTGCCAGAGAAGCTGGTCATCGCCGAAAAGCTTTGAGAAGTGGATGTCCAGAGTTGTAAAGCACCATCAAGCATCCCTCTTGTTAGCCTTTGTTCAGCCAGCCCAGGCCGCCTCCGCCCAAACCAACAATTCCATCTGGCTCTCCTCAACGTCGCCAACAAATCCAAGTCGAGAACCACCACCAGTGAAGTTCGCCCTCGTCGAAAAAATAGCCCAAAAATCTATTGCCGAAAAAGTGCAACAGCAGCACATGGTCATCTTTCCAGTCTCTGTTCGACTGACCAAAGCCATAGCAGGACAAGTTGTCTCCTCCAATTGATTGCCCTCGTCTTTGGGTACAAGCCCAAATTGAGTACTGCCACAAGAAGCCACCACCGTCATGTGAAAACAGCGATTAAGTCATGGTCGAGATCGGTTCTGGTAGAACGTTCTGACCTCACCACCACCGCTCGAGGAAACCTTCGGCCACTAGATCACCACCATAAGGTTCATTGATCCTAGATCCACCAATCTTGGTGATCGCCGCCAACCTCAGCCACTGGAAACACCATTGCCAAAGCCACCAAAGTCGCTGTTGTATCTCCTGTCTAAGCAGGTCTATTGGGCCCATTTATGACTATTCGTATCCATGATCACATCCTGCTACCCCCCGTTTTGATTGGATCCTACTTGACCCGAACTGCGACAGCAAAGCCAGATCACATCTATGACCCGCCACTGACCCGGATTGGAACTGGGACACCATGCATCATTTGTAGATCGGTGCAAGTAGAGAGAAAAGCAAGGCCACATAAGCCACCCAGCCCGATACAACATTTATTTGTTCTAAACCAATCTGAAGTGGTATAGTTCAGTCCATTATCACTCCAAAAATAATTTGAAGGCCTTCTAGACCTCGAATCGAGGGAAAACATGTTATCTCATAATTTTTAGATACTCCAGACGCAGTGGTGAGATTATTTTAAAGATTTGAAGATAATAAAGGAGTGAAGTAAGGCATTGGAGTCAAAGCTATCAAAGACGAATTAAATAAAAAAACGATAAATTCACCATTTTGTATAAGTGCAAAACAAAAGAAGAAATAATGCATTGTGAGTATCAATTTCATTGTGGATTGACTTAGGGGTTCAAATTGAACCCTAAAGAACCACATAAATATCTTGGATGTTTATTCCTCACTCACGGTATTTTATTTTTTTTACTAGCACGACTTCTTTGCACAGCAAGAGTGCCTTTGGTTCCACCAAACCTCTAACCCAACACAAAGCAAAGTTCTAACTCGAATAACATGCTCTATACCTATTAACCCACCCAAAACTAATAAATAACTCATCCTAACATGGTAAATGACCTACCACTAATGCTACAATCCACTATATATAAAAATATATAAACTGACATACTTTCATATAATTTGATAACTCATTTTCCTGCTATGTTCATGACATTATCATCATATATTTGGGTACACATTACCCTCGTGGCTCATACACGCGGCTGGCTTCGGCTCCGTGTATGTGTTCTGAAATTAACTTGACTCAATCTGACAATTGAATCGACTGGTTCACGAGTATAAAACCTTGAATCAGGTCTCGAGTTTTACACCTGAGGACACCTCTGGCCACTAGATTACCACCATAAGCTTCATTGATCCTAGATCCACCGATCTGGGCAGTCGCCGCCAGCCTCAGCCTCTGAAAACATTGTCGTCGGAGCTGCCAAAGCCGCCATTGCACCACCTGCCTAAGTAGGTATATCTGGCCCATTTATGTCTGTTCGTATTTGTGGCCACATCCGAACTGACCCGAACCGTGACTACAAAGCCAAATCACGTCTATGACTTGCCCGTGACCTGGATTAAAACTGACGCACCGCGTAACACCTGCAGACCAGAGCAAGAAGAAAGAAAAGCAAGGTTGAGTGCGCCACTCGGCCTGATAAAATATTTATTTGTTCTGAACCAATCCGAAGTGGTCTAGTTCAGTTTATTATCACTCCAAAAATAATTTGAAGGCCTTCTAGACCTAGGATAGAGGTGAAACTTGTTATCTCATAATTTTTAGATGCTTTAGACAAAATGGTGAGATTATTTAAAGATTTGTAGATAATAAAGGGACGAACTAAAGCATTGGAGTCAAAGCTATAAAAAAACGGATCAAATAAAAACACGGTAGAATTCATTATTTTGTATAAGTATAAAATAAAAGAAGAAATAGTGGAATGTGAGTATTAATTTCACCATGGACTGACTTAGGGATTTGAATTGAATCCTAAGGAACCACCTAAAAATTTTGGGTGTTTATTCCTCGCTCGCGGTATTTTATTTTATTTTTACTTGCATGATTTATTTGTACGGCAAGGGTGCCTTTGGTGCCATTAAACCCTCTAACTAAACACAAAGCGAAGAGTAATCACTGGGGCGGCAATCCCGCATGCCAACAATAAAATATGGGAGAAACAACAAGTGATGGTTTTTTTTTTTAAAGAATATTTATAATAAAAATAAGCCATATAGGCAATTTACATTTATAAACTTCTTATAAAGACAAGAGAGGGAACTAATAACGATTAAGATAATAAGAGAGAGTATCACAATGATATATTAAGACAATTAGGTTAGAAGCCAAGAGCTATAGAGATGGAATTAATTAAGGATAAACTTTGATGCAACTTTTGTTAGATATTTTGTAGTATTGTTAGCGGCTTCCATATAATATTCCCCCGTGCTTGAAATGTTAAAGGCTTTTCTTTTTCTTTCATTTTCATGCAAACCAAATAGACAAGTAATCAATTCTGGTAATTTTTTTTTCTCAAAGCCGTAAAATAAAGTTTGTTTCTTTCCATGCTCCTTGGCTATAGAAGTGCTTACAAATATCCATAAAAGTACTATGCATGGAATTTGTATTCATATCAATGTGTCTGTACAAAGAGATGCTACCACACCCAATTGCAGTCCATTGCTGAAATGGAAGAACACTAAACCGGTGAAGCTCACTTCCAAACTGAAGGAGAAGGGAGAACCTGAATGTGAAGAGCTCATGTAGAACCCGCCCATAGAGGGAGGTTGGGTCATGACCGACCTCTACTACTACCAAGGTGCATGGCTGCTCCCCTCCTCAATTCGGGCCTACCTGACCATGAGGGAACATTTCCGGCGCCTCGTGGCCACCGTGCCCAAGTCCGGCACAGCTTGGCTCAAGGCCTCGGCGTTTGCCATCCTTCACGAGTCTGCTGATCAGAGAGGAAGAGGAGAAGAAAGGGGAGTTGGAGGATATCATAAACTTGCGTAGCTTTGACAAGTTGAGCTGCTTGGAAGTGAACAAGACGGGAACGTCGTCCAGTTTACAAGGATTCCGCAACCAATTCTTTTACAGGCGTGGGATTGTTGGGGATTGGGCCGAGTACCCGACGAGTGATATGGTAGAGAGGTTGAACCGCATCACAAAAGAAAAGATGAAAGTTTCGGGACTCGATTTCATTCTGCATTTGTAGTTGTGATTGCATGCTAATCACTCGTAGCACTTCCAAGGCAATTACTATGCGTTAGAGATTAATCCCACATATCTAAACCTTATTTGTTAATCGACATTCAGATTAGTTTTTTAAATGTGAATCGTATTCCCATATACTATTCACGGTTTATAAGCCTACTAATCAGATTATACACCTCTCCACCTTTATTAATCTCATTAACGAACTTGTGAGCCTAAAAAATAAAAAGTAAAAAGGATTTACGTCAAATTTATGAATTAATAATTTAACGACTTAAATGCACTAAGTATAATCTCTAGATTTATATTAAAATATTAATTTTGTTGTGAGTTTACTATCACCGTGTAAATTAAATTCACAGTTTCACTAACCTAGTATCTTTTCAATTTTTGTAAACTGGGAGGTACATATCCTTTTCCAAGAGTAGGTTATAAAACCAGTTAATTAGTTAAACTCAAATAAACTAGAATTCAATCTAATAGAATTAATAGGTTGAAATATAATAAAAAATATTTAAACTAATATAATCAGTAACTACAAGCTAATTAAATTTAATTGTTCAATAGTCTGCTATAGCTTGATTTTTATTTTAAAATAATCAATCAATTATGTTCTAAACAAGGTCGCAAAGCTTAATTAATATATAGATATATACATGATGTAAGAGTCATTAACAGAACTGATAAATATATACTCTTCAACAAAATTATACAAAATATTTAATATGTATCAATTAAATCCTTTATAATATACTGAATAACAGTTAAATCCGGTTCAATCAACCCGATTGAACCGACTGTGCCACATACCTTGAAAAAATCCGAAAAAATCCGATATGGTCTCCGATACAATATGTTGTAATCATACTTATCTCCTCCACACAACTCCGATTGCAACTTGCAAGCAAACTCACATGTCCTTGCAATGTCCATAAAAGTAGTCACAAATATCCAATTCTATCTTCCTTTGAGAGAAAAAGAAAATCCAATGGCTATTCTGAAGTCAAGTTTATTTCTCTGAAGTTGTTATCAATTAGATATTGGGAAAGTAAGCGGCTCGCTTTGTTTGAATTACCTAATCACTTATTGTTAAAAACAAAAAATCAACCTCCTGAGTTAAATGATACAAAAAAATTGCTTGTTATGTATATTACGAGATATGAAATCAAATAAATTCAGATCAACCAAAAATATGGTTCTAATAACCAAAAAATAATTTGTTCATGTGCTGAACATTATTGGCACTTTAAGTTTTTTGACGAGAAATCAAGGACGAAACTACTCATAAATTTACATAATACATAGATGATCTGCAATGTGGGTGTAGATACTTATTGCATTCTTACATATGATTTAGTTATAATAAGCTTGGAATTGTACATGGCAAATAAGGACTAATACATTTATTTATAACCCGTCTTCCCAACAAAGATTTGGCACCAAAATTAGGATCAAACTATGGGTAACATTTCAACCATAGATAAAGATCAATCATAAACCTTGCGCAATATAAAGGTCATGAATATATCTTCGTATTAAAAAGAAAAATAATATATCTTCGCGGCTTTAAATCAGAAGAGTCCTTCAGAATTTCATCACCAGGAGCCCTGAAATTTGATGCCATTAAAATCAGATTAATAAAGGATGATGTATCACGAAAACATATATGTTAGTTAATATGGCTCACCATCACTCTAGTCTATTATGTTCTCCTTCAACATGCCTCTTGCACAATAAGTAAGAAGGTATAGTTAACACACCCAAAGCAATTAAAAATCTGCCCATAAATTAAACGCAAAACCCCTCAAAAAAAAAAAGAAAAAAAAGTGCATAATTTCTTCACCAATTAAAGGGAGTTTCATAAAAGATTTAAATAATTTGATTTGTACAATGACCACCAGAGTAGACGGTGAGATGGCTAGTAGATGCAGACATAACGAACACAACACAGGGCAAACATGACCGGCAGATATCATGTGTTAGCTGGAAGACTTTGTCACAATTCCTTTCTCATCCTCTCCCAGTTCTGCAACATTAGATGCTCCGATCAGCCCAAACCTTCGGAAGGGTGAACTCGCCTCGGCCACCTCCCCAAGCCACAGAGAAGGTACAAACTCTCCATGTAAGTATAACAGTTACAATCATGCCTCAAATCTCATCTTACATCTATTTGTTTCCACCTTTACATGCCAAATCATTTGTGAAAAATCACTCTGAACTTAAGAATTGGCTATACTATGTTTCCATGGTATTTTGTAGTGGAAGTAAAACAAGACTGGAAGAAGATAACTGACAGCATATAGAAGAAAAGAAGCTTCTCAAAAAATAGTATCATCATGAACATTCTAGCTCAAGGTACAATTACTTAGTAACATTAAAACAGCTTTCACATATCAAACAAAGTCATTAACCAATCCACAAGACGTGACCAAGTATTTTTACTTTCCTTTTTTGAGAACAAATCTACACTTTGATGAGGTACACAACAAAGGAGCAGGCCGGTAATACACCTTTTCATATCCCTACCACCTTTGAAACTTCGAGGCTCATGTTTTGAATAGGTAGATGGAACAATAGAAGAATTCAAATACTGATCTTACGTCCCTTGGTCTTCTAGCGAATTGGATGATACTGTGCGATATTACGCTTTGGTGGCAATTTTCTCAGAATGAAAAGAACAAGAGCAGCAGGAAGAATTTCCACCAACTAGAAAATAAGAAAAGTAAACAACACTTCAACACAAAAATAATGGGATGGCGTAGAGTTATGCAGAATGCTTTTGTTTCTAATATACATGCACATCAAGCACGCTTCTTTGATCTAAACTCTAGATTTATAGCATCTGTCAAAACCTGGAATAAACATGTGTTCATATGGTTGTTCATCGTTACCATGTTTCAATATCTTCAAGTCTGGAATAAAGCTTACCAAGTAGTACAAGAAGTTGAGGACAGGATGGTTCAAAACATCAAGATCTGCTGCTTTGTCAAATGCATTGAAGCACATCTGCAGAACAGACATATGGAGTCAGAAAAATGTGGACAAGTAAAGCAGCCAATAAAAAGGTTACAGGCAAGGTATGCATCTCACCATTATACATCTGATAAAAAAACACGTGAAGCAAATAGTGGTCACATATCCAACCTGCATGAGAAAATACATTTTAGAAGATACCTAATATAGGTTAGGAAATCACAATGCAACAAACTTGGATAAGTCATTTACCTCCTGTAACTTTTTACGCCTTCCTTTTGACTCAACAGGGAAGCGTTGAAGCATAAAGAAAAGCCTGTCAGCAGTTGGCAAAGTATACAATCAGACATGTAGAAAAGCTTTGAGCACATCAGACATCAAGGTTAATCAATATGATAATGATCAAGGATTCTTCTTAAACATGCCCTTCATTCTTCTTGAACTATATACGGGACAAAGGTACGCATTCTTTGCTATTTATAGCTTAATTTTTTTAAACACATGAAAGGGAAATCCCTTTTGACTATTTCAAATCACTTTAAATTCAAAAAAGAAAAGAAAAGAAAAGAAAATAAACCCATCAAATAGATAATTTAATGATAAGAATAATTCACTACAACAGAGTTAAAATAATAATACAACATTTATTACTACTAAAGGAAATTAAGAACTTTTAGAAGATAGCTTGTTGAGGCTTCAAAAAGAAAATAGGGAGAACTTAATCACTATATCAGCCTTATACTTGGCACGAATCAACTAGCATGAATATAAAAGGGCGAGCCAAAAGGCACTCACCTCCCTCCATAAAGAAGAAATCCAAAAGCAGCAAACAATGATACACCTGATGGTTCATGTTGAAGGATTAGATCATATAAATTTTTTACAAAGGATATTATTTCATATATTTCCAGCAAAAATGAAACAAACCTGCAAAGAACATCTTGGATAAAATAAGTATAACTCGCAATGGCTTCCACCACAAGAGTAACCACATTGCCATCTGCGGAATGTTTGTAACAAAGAATGATCAAATCCTCATCTTCGCAAAAACAAAATGAATAGCTACTATAAGATTGAATACTAAAAATCACTGCACTTCACTCGAACTTGATGCAAATCAAAATTAATTCATCCAATGGGAATAAGAGGCTTCACTTGTCAACTACAAGTCCTCTATATAAACCACCCATAATTAAAATTGTCCATTAATAAAGATTGCCTTAATTTTTCTCTAGTAAATGCATATAGACGTGTTAAGAATGATGCACTTGGAAGTGGGATCAGCAGTGACGAGCCGTTGTAAATACACAAGGTCTTTCCTCTTCTGTATTGGCAGGATGCATGTGTGAACAGACATCAAAGTAAGTAGTTAGGTAGGGAACAGAATATAATCTAAACTCATTCAATTCATACATATCTAAAATAAGCACAATACCAAAATACAATCATCGACATCCTCCACAAATCTTAGACAATTGAGGGTCAAAAACAATAACGCATACCTAAACTTGTACCTTTTTTAATAGCAAATTTGCATGCAAAACATAAACAAACAAAAGGGTAGAAAATATTTTTATCATGATGATAGATAACCATAATGACTAGTAGAGATAACTGCAATTTACTCCCAAGGATCATGTAACTCAGACCACCACTGCCCCACAAAATCCATTGAGAATTTGGGACATACCTGTATGGTATACACAATTGCATTAATCGTAAAAAAGCATGGCCTAAGCCCATCCGTAGATACAGCACGTGCCTGAAAAATTCTCATGTCAAAATCAGGAGCAAACAACTCAAAACGTAAAATGCTCTCACCAATGTACCAACCTGATAATATATCTCTGCCCAGAACAAAACTAAAAGTGCATAAGTTGTGAAGAATGCAAGACCAGGCAGATCAAGGAGTATATGTTGAATGATCTGAAACAAAACCATAAATGTAAATAAGTGAAATAATGTATAAACACCACCTTCAATGTAAATCACATAGATAACATGCCAACCTCTGGCTTTAGATGCTGAATACTCCTTCGAAAGACAAAGACAACACATCTGACTGCAAAAAAAAAGATGGCAGAGCATGCATTATTACTAACAAGCACATATGGAGAATACAAAAGAAACAAAGAAGACAATTTCATCATAAACAACATTGGTCACCAAATGTCCGAGAAATAGATCCTATTTATTGACTGCAATAACCAATACCCTATTCAGCTATTACAATACCTATATTTTCTCACATCAGATCTAAGAAAATTTTAAAGATTGCTTACCTCCATTCACAACAAAATTCAGAAAATGAAAGACTTTTTGTGTTGTCCAACCATATTCGGGAACTCTAAACTCTATTCTGACCAGTTGAATCTATGAGATCAAACAAAATTGTCAAAAGTTTAAAGGATGGAGTTAAAAGAATGGCATTCGAATATGAAAGAGTTTCAGAAAATTTACTTCATCAGTTAGGGAGAGTAATGTTAATACAAAATAAATAATGTTGGGAGATGCAATTAAAAATATTTCCTATAAGAAATGGAGAACCGCATGACAATTTTGCACTTAAAACCTGTGGCATAAGAGAGAAATAAATGACAAATATGTACTACATGAAACAAAAAGAAACTCAACCATCGGCACAAGCAAAATTGAAGCCAAGAAACTAATTTGCGATTATAAATGTGATCACAATATTTACCCAATTCAAATCGATCTGTAAAAAAACCAATCAATAATTGGATTTTAACAACAAACTACAAACAAAATCTACTCTGCACCTACTTTTTTGTCCCCAATATCTTTATGCTACCCAGATCAGGAAATTCAGAACAAACCATTTCCAATCATAATTAAATGTCCGTGCCAAAAGAAACCATTTTCTTTCTTTTCCCTCAAAAAACGCCAACCTAAAAACCTAACTCCTTCGGCAGGCACGAAATTAAACGATAATTAATCCCAACATATTTAACAATTTAGATTTTACCTTAGACAGATACAAAAAAATACAGATTCTAGCTCAATAAAAACAACAAACAAAATCACAAATATGGCAGCATAACCCTTCCCAAAAAACAACGGATTTCAATGCCGAAAAGCAACAAAATTTCCTTCTTTCCATAATAGAACGCATTCATACAAACCACTTTACTCAGAAAACAAGGAATTAACTCCCTAAGACCCCCAATAACAACTTGAGTTTAATTTAGCACATTTTTTACCCCATTCACAAATTCTAATCAATATAATATATACCAAGCAATCCCTTTGAATACAACAACAAATTTCCATGCCAATAAGCAACCATCCTTTACTTCTTTCCACCCTAACTCTCCTAAAATTCACCTCAACCACCATACATGGAATCAAACTCCCTAAATCCTCCAAATATTATTACAAAATCATGATATAGCATACTTTTATTTCATCTACAAGTTTTAACCGAACATAAAATACCAAATAAACCATTTCCACCTTGCAAAGAATATCCACGCCAAAAGCAACCTCTTTTCCTGCAACCAAATTGCTAAAAATCCCTACTACACCACACAATTTTAATTTCCATCATTTTTTAACCCATCCACAAATCCTAATCAAACATTAAAACATACCAAGAAAACCCCTTCCCGTACAGCAACAAATTTCCATGAAAAGAAGCAACCGCTTCTCCTTCTCTCCACCCCAAACCTCCATACAATCTACCTCACCCCGCCAACAAAGACCTAAAACAACCCTATTAGACAGCACAATTATAATTAAGCCCCTTTTTTTAACCTGGTCCACAAATTCTAATGAAACATTAAAACAAACCAAGGAAACCCTTTTCCCAACAGCACCAAATTTTCATGCCAAACGGCAGCCACTCCTTCTCTCCATCACAAACCCCCATACAACCTACCTCACCCTCCAAAAATGGAATCAAAAACCTAAAAAAAAACCACAATTCTCATTTAGCTATTCTTCTTTTTAACACCATCCACAAATTCTGATCAACACAAATCATATTTCAATAAAACCCCTATCCAAACAACAGCAAATCCCCATACCAAAAAAGCAACCACTTTTCCTTCTCTCAATCACAAAACTCCCAAAGTTGCACCTCACGCACCAGAATTGGAATCAAGCTCCCACAAATCCCAACAAATTGTAAAACTCTAAATTAGCTCTTTCCTTTTTGTTTTTACAAATTTCAAACCAAAAATCAATCATCTCCCCCTCTCTCCAACACCAAACCCCATCATACCCCCCAGCGCACCCAGCAAACATGAAATCAACAATCACACCATCCTAATTCCAACTCTTTCGCCCCATCACAAATCAAAAAAAAACCCAATTTCCATAAAAACAACACACAGCTCCTTCCAATAACGAGAGACGAGATTCCTCACCAGAGCGACGGCCGCGACGAGCCCGAACAGGCCGGCAAGGGCGTAGAAGATCTGGTCCTGCCACACCCTCGAGCTGTTGACGTCGTCCCACCACCCCTGTGCCCCCGCGAGCGCCGCCATAGCCATCGCTGGCGCCGCCGCGGTTGGTATCCTCGCCCGAGTTCGGCCGGAGAAGACGCCGGGAAACTCGCCGCCGGCGGAATCTAGGAGACAGCGCGAAGAAAGCAAATACGAAACCGAAGAATAGAAAACAAAACAAAAAAACGTGGTAAATAGAAGATACGCGATTTCCGCTAATTTGAACTAATATATGCTATTTGGATTTTCTTATTGACGTTTTAATATCTACGTTACATATACGTGATATATCGGATTACGGCCGAAGAAAACATATAAAAACTAACTTTTTTAGTCCCTTTAATAAATATTCAATTTTAATTTGTCTTAGGACTGACATGAAAACGCCTATGTTGTATAAATATGTATATTAATGTATTAATAAAAAGTATAAATTGAATAAAATTGTCAAGAATTATTGAATATTTATGATGGAAGAAATTGCGGCCTTATAAAATTTTCGTTGTTAACTATTTGTTTTTAAATTTTTTTATTTGAATATAGATATATTATAGAGAATAAAAACAAAAATAAAGATAAACTAAATTAAATTTTAATTAAAAAATTAAATCAGATAAAGTTACTCTACTTTTGTTTGAAAGAATTACAGGCAAAAAATTCTAGCATAGAGAAAATTTTATTTGGATAAATTATTGTGCCGCTTGGTTGTCTAAGTATATTATGTACCACGTTTAAGTCCAATATGATTTAAAATTTTGTACTATTTTAATCATTACTTAGTTTTTTAGTTTGAATTTTTTATAAAATTTAATATTTTTTTAAAAAATTCTAATATTTAATCGGTATTTGATAAAATATTAATTACAAAATATATTTTTAGTATTTAATAAAATATTTTATTTATAATTTTAAAACATAGTTAAACCTAGTTTGATTTGATTGAATGAAAAATAATACTTTGTTCCACCTAAAAATATTTAAAACTATAGATTGATTTAAAGTTTGATATTTTTTTAAAAGTTACAGTGATAGGCATTTTTGTTTGACTCTCTTAACCAATATAATAATTCAATATAAAATAAGGGTAAGATTTTATTAAATATACTTGCTAACAGAAAAATCATTCTGGAGCCTACAAAAAAGGGGGGAAATGAAAAAAAAACAAAAAATTATTTGCCAGGTAGCACCAAAGGCGAAGAGGACACTTTCTGAAAAAGAAAAAGAAAATTCATGTGTAAAAAGAAGTGGGCTTAGTAGTATTATAATTAGGAAAAGTGTTTGAATTATAATCTTGGCACGTGGATTTCCGGGCCCACCTGGTCAGACAGCTCAGAGCCAGATCAGCACCTCATGCGGCCGACCAAGATTACGCCAATGGTGGGCCCCGCATCTGAGTTTGTCATTGTGGACCTTGGATAATGCCATGGAATAGGCCCATGGGCTTTGTAGAAGCCCAACTTGATCTCTTTGAAGCATACCACAATAATAGATTCATTGTCACTACCCGAATACAAACCGCAAACGTCCTTTCCTATGGATAATATATATAACAAACAAATAAATTGTGATTCATTGATAAAAGAGAGAGCTTATTACATGTTTTGATTTTAGAGGGGATTTTCTTGGGAGGTTTGTCAAATTTTGATGGGCACAAGTTATTTACTTGTTTGATTTTGAATTCAAGTCACATGTAAATGTTGGGTTAGTTCCGTAGATGATGTTGGTAATTTTTATATAAGTTAATAAAAAAATATTATTTCTTAAATTAATTTTTTTGGATAAAAAGAGACTAATAAGACTTATTGCAAGTTTTTTTAGAACCCAACAAGGGTACCAAAATTTTGTCGATGCTAATTATGGAAGTCTTCTTTATAATTTAAAGGGAGTTTGTCCGTCGATATCGATGATGTTTTGAGTGTATATGTGTGAAAGGGAGATTGTTATATTAGTCTTATTTCGATTGTGGATGAGATTACAGTGACTTATATACGGGCTATTGGAAAAAATTTATTCTTCAAGTTAGTTAATTTTTTAATTAAGACAAACCCATAATACTTGTTATAAATCATTTTTGGGCTCTAGGGCTCAAGCACTAAAGGACCGGGCAATCGAATAGAACTCCCAGATTTGATTTGAGTTTTTTCTTTATTTCTTTCAAAAAAGATTTGATTTTAGTTGAACTCAAATTAGTGTTAGCTTAGTTTATACATGTACTAATCACATATCACTTGCCAAGTCATTCAACAACAAAAAAATCAAAGGGCATCATTAAAATCTGCTTATTTCAGGTAAAAGGAATTTGATTTTTAGAGCCAAAAAAGCCAATTCGAGCAGTTTTGAATGCACAAACAAAAGCTTTTCATTACAATTAGGTGTTGGATACAAGATAAAAGTACAAACAACTATCATATAATGAGATGCGTACAATACTTAAACACATTTTCGTAGGTTGTTATACACATAATAGCTCACCTTAATTGGTGAGACATATATAATTAGCATTGGAGGCTTGGAGCCATAGAGACCACACGCATTTTCAGTTACAAACACTCCAACAAATAGTGTAATAATTATCTTCAATCAATGTGGCCATCCATGCCGGCGGCAACATTAATTTCCGTTTGATAGTGAACCGTCTTGATCAAAAACAAACCCGCCACCTCCTTCATCGCCCCACCACCATCTTCTCCACCGTTTTTACCCGCTTCATACAATTATCTTTGGGTGAAGCCCACTGTAACGTCCCAACCTTGTTTCAAGACGAATTAGACGGGAGGCGTTAGGGTAAATCGGTTGCACATATTTTTTAAATTTATTTATGATAAATATTATAAAAGAATAACATTGAAAACAAGGAAAAACCGATAAAATCTATGGGATCTTAAAATCATCCTGGTGTATCAATGTTGGAAACCAGTTGAACCAATTTAAATAAGTTAAAATCAGTAAATTATTATTTCAATGATTTTATATACATTAAAACAATATATAGAAAAGCAAATGCTGTAGTAATCCACAATCATTAGCTACCATCACCGGAGTGAAGTAAAGCATTCCTAAGTGACTTCGTTAGCTACCATCACCCGAGTGAAGTAAAGCATTCTTACAGTGACTCCAGCTCCTTCACAGGATAAAAAACCTACATGTTTTTACAATAAAAACATCAATAACAAACGCCACTAGTCCTCGTAGATTCCATAAATAACAAGTGAGCAACAGGCAACTAACAATACAAAATTGTATATTCTCCCTGCTAGCAAGTCGTCTAAAAGTAAAGGAGAAGTTGGTTGGAGTACAAGGCACTTTCACTACAAAACCATACAATAATGCAATCCAAAATAAAATAATATAGTGGCCCAAGAGTACATCATCATTGCCCCAAATAAAACAACAATAAACTCTTTAAGTACAAGTTTAGAGGTTTTATAACAGTTAACAGTACAATGCAATACAGTTAAATTTCCTGAATACTTGTCATCAATAGGGGTAATATGTTCTATATATTACAGACTCAGAGGCTGTAAAAACTTGGACATCAATCAATAAGTTTAACGGTAATAGTAATGGTAACGTTGATAGAATCCAAAACCATAACAATGGTAGTAACTATGACGATAACGAATGGTAAGACTATCGATATTTGCATCAGTAAAAATATCTATAACGACAACAGTCACGAGAATGGTAATGATAGCGATAATGATAACCATAGCAATAATAACACAGCAACATAACGATAACATAATATCATGATATTTGTAACGATGACAATAACATTAATGATAACGATATTACCAATGGTAACAATAACAATAACAACAATGGTGGTAACAGCTCAGTAATATAACCTTGTGGGATCCACCATACATTGGGTGGAAACTAACATATGATCAAACATTAACCGTAAACTGGGAGCATCAACAAGCGGCTCCACGTACCTAGTCACATACCAATATTTTGTTAGAGTCTATATGATATGCAATGTATGTTGTGTAGTGTACAATAACCTTAACAATTAGAACAATAATTGTAACATCCCAATGTGAGGATAAGACACCTACTAGCTAGAGTCTTAGAGTAGTGTGACAATTTTTTCATGAGAGGTCTATTATCTTTCCATGTAACCCATAGACACCAGACAGAACTGAGTATTTTCACACTTACTCTTCCAGATATATTAGTCATACCATCAGTTTACCCATATAGTGGAGATGAGCAGACATTAACCAACATACATGACATAAACAAGATGCAGACTAAACAGTTCCACGTAGAGTATGTTTTCACACTCTTTGAGACACATTGTTCATGTACAGGTGTTCTCACCGTCATTCCGTCACAAAGAATTCCTTTTAGCAATAGTTAGTGGTTGTATAAATAATCACTAGAGCCATAATTTATAGTAGATTTTTAGTAGCTATCCTTGTTCTCTTCTAAAACAGAGTGAGATACTTGACTCGGGTGCAAGTCAAGTAGGACCTGGTGAGCGGTCCAGTTCCTTGTACAGGGGCACATGAGAGTTTGACCTAGACTGGCGATAGTGAATCAGACAGCTCATTAGCATACACCTTATCTGTGTCTACCATATGCTAACAAGATTTGTAGGACACCCTAGTATAGTCGTAGGACCTTGAGTAGAGTGCCATGGGGGTATACATAGTCGACTTGTCACATTAATGAGGATTAGGGATGTAAGACCTATGACTCAAGTCAGAGTTTTATATTAGCGAATCAGTCAGTTCAACTGTTGGTTTGAATCGAGTAAGTTTTATGAACCACATGCTAAGTCGAACCCAGACGTGAGTTCTGAACGATGAGGGACAAGTGTACTTGAGTATGTGATGCTAACGACGAAAAAATGGTGAGAAATGAGTTATTAGAATATATGAAAGTATGCAGTATATTTTTTTACGTATTTGATCGTAAAATTATTTTTAGGTAGAATAACGTATTAGGATGCGTTATAGGGAGTTTTGGTGGGTTATTAGTTATACAACATGTTATTGTGATGTTATGGTGTGTATTATATTTTATGGAATTTTTTATTATTTTTTTGGATTTTTTAAAGATTTATTATGAGTTAGTTATTATTTTTGACTTAAGTTGAATTTTATTTATGATATCACCACTGAACCATTTCTTCATGCGCCCCTTGCGACACTTCTCTTCTTCCCCCAAACCCTCGATGTCTCACCCTCTATTCTCAGCCGCCACCGAGCCCCGCCATGTCGTTGAGCCCTCAACGTCACCCAGCCTCCACGATGCGAGGGAGCCACGCTCCAGTCGCCGATCCTGCCGCCGACAACCATCATCGTGGGCATCTAGTTGCCGCCTTGACGTCGCCGACCCTCCCACAACCTTCCCCAACTGGAGTGGAGCCCAACGCCGCCCACATAGCCGGATCTCGTCACCTCACCACCGACCACCCTTGTTTTGGCCTTTTTTGGCAAGCTGCACCCTTCGCCGACCTCATCAATGTCGTGGATATGTCGGGCTTGCTGAGGCGGTGCCAATGGTATCTCATACCACTACCATCCCGCCAGTAGCCATTGCCAACAACTGTTGTCGGAAAACCACCGAAAATTGTCGGAAAACCACCAGAAACCTGCTGAAAAATCATTGAAACCCGCTGGAAAACCAGATTCGCCTGATCTTCCACCGAACTCATCCAGTCGAACCCTATCAAACTTTGGGTGCCACCCAGTGCCAAATTCGATCTCTGAGATGCACGACGAAGCCCTAGTTGTCGTCAATTATCGACGACGAGAGGTATAATTACCTCTGATTTAATTATTTAAAATTAATGATTATTAACACAATATGATAGGATTGATTAATTGTCGTGATAAATGTCTGATTGTGAATGAAGTGATGATTTATATGATTTGATTGATAGTGAACGAATGTTAGTGATAGAATTAGGTAAATGAAATCTGAGCATGTTTATTGATTGCAACATAACTTTAAAAAATATAATAAAATTGGTATGAATAGGATGAGTTAGAATTATTTTTATACTGATGATGGTTGATTCTTGATAGATGATGATTGTATTGTGAGTGTCATGTTCATAATGAGTTTGATGCATCATTTAGTTAGTGGGCATTAGCTTTTAGATTTGATGTGTAGGTTCGGAGGAGGAGCTTGTCGCATAGGCGTGCAACCACAATTGGAGCTTCTACTAAGTCTGTTTAGGACTTGATCCCGATTTATTGTCTCATTGTATCGTGATTTGTTTTAACAGGTAAGTGGACATGTCGAGTAGTGGATTTATTATATCCCACTCCACAGGGGCCATTTAGCCGATCATATTTTCGGATTAATAACCCTCGAGGATAAGATCCCTCAAAATTATCTTCGAAACTCAGATCCAACTCACGATGCCTTCAGCCTATTATATTTAAATCCCTACCTAGGCCTATGTATAAGCAGTTCTTGTGTTTTCAGTGAGATAAATGACGAGGGAAATCAACGGCCACGGGCGTGTGTTTGTCAAAGCGGGCTCTTGAACTGGTGAGCATTCATTTCATTCGCGAGGGATCTTGATAACTCCACCTTTGAGTTCCTCAAACTCGGAGAAGTGTGAAGGTTTATGGGTACTACTATGTAGCTCATGTCTAGACTTGTGGTTTCAAAGGGTACTGAAGGCACATACCTGAGAGTAATCGGCCTCTGTACTTAGGGCCTGGAGTAATACGAAGGATGTAGAGGGCTGAGAGGAAAGAGAATGATTTTCCCGGGCAAAGCGATAGTTTAAATGGCCAAGGAAAGAGAATGATATGGAAAGGAGATGCTGCCGCCCAAGGTCGATGACTCCCATTATTTGCCCTTATGAGTGTTTGTGAGGAAGTGTATGAGGTTTTTATTCAACTGGAGGGTCAGCTCTCCTGTGTTAGTTTGTTATTAGTAATTTCTAGACCAGTAACACTCATTCTTGATGTCTTTTTATTATAAATGTAGGTGAGAACCGTGAAGAATGAGCGCTATCGGGGCTACGGAGGAGCAGCACTGAAATCGTGTACACATGTACCTGCCGAGTATATGTAATGATGATGATGTGTATTGAAATGTGTTGTTAACGAATTTTAAATAATATTATGTGAGATTACTATAAATGTTATGTATGTGAATGAAAATGGAAAGTGGAAAATAAATAAGGTGAACTACGGAACAAGGATAACTAAAATGTGAAAACATGTTGTGTTTGGACTATGTTTTTTATTTTTTTATACATGTATATTGTTTGCCATTGATAGGGTGGCCTCTATTGTACTTTTATAGAAATTCTGTCCATTTCATTTTCAAAATAGATATTTCCTTTGGACTTTTTTTTTGTTTGTTTTGTTTGTTTACTTGTTTGCACATTATGGAATGCATGTAGGATAACATTAGAACCCAAACATCTCATCCATGTTTTGCATATTGCATCATCATCTTGAGATACCCAGGGTAGATCCGAGTCTTCTTAACCGAATTAAGTAGAATAACAAACGGTTCGGTTGCTAGTAACATTTCCGGGTTAGTTCACGGGTAACTAAAACAAGGTGTTACAAGGGAAACATGAGTAGGTGTTAGCCCGCATACCTGACATCCACATAGTTTTTCCTGATGTAGCTTAAACTAGTACCTTGTAGTACTTAAGAGTACCTGCTTAACAACCTAGTAGGCCCTTAGGGGTGAACGTAGGTTTCCCGCCGAGGTCATTGCCTTTCAGTCTAGCGAGATGATTCAAACATGTATGGTTAATTCACACAGATGATTTCAGTATATATGGTCAGTCCATCTAGATGATTCCAGCATATGTGATCCTGTCTAGCCAGATTAGTAAGGAGCTAGCATGCTTTGTCAGTATTTATGTTGGTTCGTTTGGGTTGTATGCAACCAACTTTTGAGGGAGAGTTACCATCCATGTCATAGTTCAATAACTTTTGTTTTGCCACCTCAATGGCTTCTTCAATTGAGTTGTCGGATTACAATTGATGTGAGAAATTTCGGGGACGAAATTTTTATAAGAAAGAAAGGTCATAAAATCCCACCTGGTTCGAGCAATCTTGAGTCGGCTTGAATGAGTTCGAGCCAGACCATATGGGTACCTGATCATTTATATCTTAGAAGGGGGTTATAATTATAAATCAAACATATGTAATGTATCTATGTCACTCTAGCGAATCCAAAATACTATCATTGTATATCTAAGATAGGCCGAGAACAATCCCACGTAAAGAATGAATATGAGTTGTAATCTTTGAAAAATAATAAAAGTATTTTAATCTTTTAACTAAATAAAAGATCATCTTTCTCCAACTCAAAACCATATAAAACAATGGTGACCGCACAAACAAAACTAAAGTATTTTATCAAGTTCTGGTGCAGGATACCAGATAAAAAGAAAGTACAAAGAAAGAAGAAATTATCAGATAGGTACAATACTTATATTTTTATCCACACAAGAATTCACCTTAATTTTAAGCATAGCAGCATAGCAGCATAGCAGCGAGCAAGATTATACCATCGTCTTCAATCAGTTGTTTGTTGATGATTCTGGCAATGTAGCCATCCATGCCGGTGGCACCATCCCAGTTTGTTCATGAACCGTCTTGAACAACGGTGGCAACATTCGGTACAACCCTGCCACCTCCTTCATCGCCTTGCCGCCGTCGACTCCACCGTCGTTTGCCCCGGTCCATACACTTATCTTAGGTTGAAGCCCACTCACAGCCTGAGCATTGATCCTAGCAATCTCTTGGAACATGCCCCCATTGATCATCATGTAGTCCCTCAGAGCACCATAGCTGCCATCTAAGGCCTTGAGCAATGTGCTCAAGTATGTGCCTTGCGCCTCTGCCAGCGCCACCAATCCCTCCGCCTCCTTCCGCTTCGCATACAGCTCTCCCTCTGCCGCCTGCTGGCGGGCAATGAGCGCCGCCTCAGATGCTAATCGAACGGCCTCCGCCTCCTTCTCCTTTTGGTAGAGGACGGCCTCGGCTTCCTTTTGCCTCCTGTAAAGCTCCCAATTCGCCTCTTGTACCTTGTACAAGTCCGAGAAGAATGTTAAGTCATAGTAGAAGTCGTCATCCATATATCATACCGTAAACCTGCAAATATAAAGCATTCTACCTTTATCTCGTATTCGACACTGGCCTTGCTCAAGAACTCTGCCTTGAGCTTCTCCGTCTGGGTCATAGCATTCTTTTGCTCAACCTCTCTTTGCAACTCTGCCTCTCGAATCGCCACCGCCTTCGCAGCCTCCACCTCCACCATCTGAGATTGCTGAGCCCACCGGGCCTTCTTGGTGGCGAGCTCAGCATTCGCCTCCGCGACATCCGCCTCCTTCTCATTCTCAAATATCTTCACCTCTGCCTTCACCTTGATCTCCTCCTTCCTCCCTTCTCCCTGCCTGTTGGTGGAGAAGATCATAGTTTCGGCATCGATTTTCGATGCATTCTGCAGCGTCTGGCCCTCCCGGAGCTTCGAGCCGATCTCCCCCTTCATCTTGGCCTCGGCAACATCCACCTTGGCCTGGTTGGCTGCCTCCATTTGAGTCTTTTGGCCAAGGTAGGAGAAGTACTCGTGGCCTCGGACATCTACTAGTTGTTTCACATTTGCGTTGTATATGAGCAGACCAAACTGGTTGAGCTCCAGTTGAACCTTCTCAAACACTTCTTGCTTGAACTCTTTGGTGCCTGCATGTTTTCATGAATTTCAATTGTAATTCAAAACAAACGTATCCGTGATTAGAAACTATAACCCAGTAATGGGTAATTAACAGTAAACTATAAACTTCATTTTTTTCATGTATTTCGTATGGGCCTAACCCCAATTCGGTGGAATAAGGTGGATGAAGAAGAAGATTTGTTTCGTTTAGTAAAGGCACATACCTCTGAAGATTTCTTCCATGGTCATGGAAGCCGCCAACACCCTGGTCTCCCCCTCAATGACACCCTGCACCAGCTCCTTGACATGGTTGGAGAGCTTGTCATGGGGGAGATGAGCTTGGCATACCTATGGAGGCTTTCGATGTCATCGATTCGAGGGCCGACGGTGAAGACGGCGGGGAGGAGGAAGGGCAGCTTCTCGGCACTCATGGCCTGCACCTCAAAGGTGTAATTCACAGGGAGACATCAAACACTGTGCACGACTGGCCAGGAAGGATCCATGCCTTCTTGGCCAGCTTGATGTCTTTTACTCCATACCCTGTGATCACCAAGAATTCTGATGCATTAGCAACCTTGTACCACCAGACCATTCTTGCAACTTGGCTAATTCGATGTTCTAAAAAAACCCCAAGATTGTGGTATATGAAGTAGTGAGGGGAGAACGAAATTTCGTGGGAAAAAGTGGACATAGGCTGTAATTCATGAGTTGATGTTCTTCTGTTTGTCTTTGTTTGGCAATATCAGTTATATTCAATATTATGACAGAAGGACTTCGGTGGCAGTAATTTTAATGGGTTTTAAAAATCAAATAATACAATGAATGTTACCTACTGGTTTGGTTTAATTGTGTGCCCGACCCGAACAAACCTAAATATTAAACCGGGTAATTTTGGTGGTCAGGTTTTTTATCGTCTGTGTAAACCCGGTTCATATTTTTCCGTCATCATTTTCTATAAATTATTAAATTAAATCATGACAAATTGTGCCGTTTTTAATTAGTTAATGATGGGTTTGATTTGAGCGATACCTAACGAAACACGACAGTGTCCCTCGAGGACACTAAAACTCAACGTCGACATGTCAACTCTATCACTAAACCGCGGTCCATTTTGATTAATCAAAAGAGAAGGATTAGATCAAAGACTTTGACGGTGAGTTGATGTAAACTTATTGGATGGTAGTCACTATACAGAATTCATTGATTGATCGATAGGCTTCCAGTTGACATTGATATAAATCCTGAACAAAGCTTTGCGAAATTGCAATTTAGGTTCATCCAATGTCTTTGGTTTTTGTTGTCACGCACATTGACTTGGCCTGTGGAAGTCAGAAAATATATACTATTTATTCTGTGTACTGTGTTTGGAAATTTCATCCATGGTTTTTTTAGTTCAGAGAAATTTTTATCCCTCCTACTTCCTGAACCCATATATTGGAATAATTTCGATCAAAGTGGTTTATTTTCATTTTTTGATATATTGGTAAGAAGTGTTCAAAAAAGAAAAGTGAAAATAACCCATTTATGAATTAGTCTGATATTTAGTGGAACAAGATTAGAGGTGAAAGAAGTTGGCTTAGCTAAAAAATTTGTCATAAAAATTCAAGTATAATGTACTATTATGTCGTAATCTTGAAAATATTCCATTCTCGGCTGATTGGTCCTCAACTAACGCATCACAACCAGACAACTAAGAGCATAATATTCTTGAAGTTATCTCTTCACCAAGAGAGACACCACAGATCATAGATGAACATGGTTGAAAATCTTCTCCGGTGTTAAATAAATCGAATTATAAGCTCTCTTCTTTTGCAAAAACGTATACATCATTGTTTACTTTGGATAAAAAGAGATGATATAGAGAAACACACGCTCACAAGGTTTAATAGATAAACACACCAAAGTAGGACATTTTCTAACTTATTTTCAATCCTGGTTGTTTGAAAAATGGTGCTGTATGAGAAATAGATTAGGAAAATTGAGGAACTAAATGGGTGGTAATGAGGTCTGGCCGCGATTTATGAATTTGTTGAAAAGTACTTGGTTTGAACTTCTCTCATTGCACTGGAAGGAAGGGACTAGCATTTTCTGGCCTTTAAATTTCATCAGAAGTTAGTTTGGATTGAAAAAGGATGCTAACTTGAAGTGGGTTCTTTTGAATTTGGTATATTTGAAGAGGTAACCTGATAGATCAGTTTGTTTTCAATCTGCAGTAGTTGTGGTTAATTTGCTTCTTCCTTTCTTGACTGTCCTAACCTTCCTAGTACTTGAATCCTTAACGTTTCTCTCTTTTCCATGTCATGGTCTTGCCCGTTTTTGTTGAAATACTGTTTTTATACTTGAATCCTTAACGTTTCTCTCTTTTCCATGTTATGGTCTTGCCCGTTTTTGTTGAAATACTGTTTTTAGCACGCAGTGGCAAGTTGATCCAATTTCTCTTTGTAGAACTAGTTCGGAGCTTTGAATTTTTCTCTGGTGAAGGCTTTCACCATCTTACTTGAGGCAACTGAACTTCCTCTATCAGAAGATTTGCGGATCAATAATTGAGAAAAAGTGGTTGGTACATACCATGAAGATCATTGAACACAAAAATAATTTGCTTGCTAATGTCTAGACTCGTGAATGTAAACTGCAAACGGATCATAACACTTTGCCATGGCAGTAAAAGCATA
>JAURVB010008767.1:0-19661 GCA_033002965.1 Piper betle | reverse complement strand
AACCGCCGGAAAAATCGGAATTTCTGGGATTCGCCGGAATCCACCGGATCTTCCGCGGGGCTCACCCAGTGGAGCCCGATCGAACGTCGGACGCCGAGGAGCGCCGAATTCGAGCTCCGAGACGCGCGACGGAACCCTAGCCGTCGCCGATTGCCGACGACGTGAGGTATAATTACCTCCGATTGAGTTATTTAAAATTGAATATGATTGTTAGCATAACATGCTAGAATTAACTAGTTGTCATGATGAATGTTAGCACAGTATGCTAGATTTGATTAACCGTCATGAGTAATGCCTAATTATGAGTAAAGGGATGATTGTATGATTTGGGTAATTGCGAATGAATAGTAAGTAGTCTAATGAAGTAGATCAGGTCAGAGCATGATAAGTGACCACGACATAAGTTACAGACATGTAATAAAATTAGTATAAATAGGATGAGCTAGGATTAATTAATTTTTATGATTTTCTGATTGTTATGTTGATGAATGATTGCATTGCGATTGTGATGTTATTGAGTTTGATGCATCATTTAGTTAGCGGGCGTTAGTATTTAGTTTTGATGTGTAGGTACGGAGTAGGAGCTTGCCGCCTAGGCGCGATGACACGCTTGGAGCTTCTACCAGGTCCGTTTAGGACTCGTCTTGTTTTACGCTTTTCTATTGTATGTTTATGTTATTATTTGCAGGACGGGTTAAGTGGTGTTTTATTGGATCCCACTTAACTCGGGTCATTTAACCGAATATTTTCCGGATTAATAACCCCTCGAGGATGAGATCCCTCGAGGATGATTTCGAAAACAAGATCCACCACAAGTTGCCTTCGGGCCTATTATATGAATCCCTTCCCAGGCCTATATATATAGTTTTATCGAGTTTTCAGTGAGACGAGAGATGGAGAAATCGACTGCACGTACCATGCAGAGGATGCCGTGACAGTCAAAGCGGGCTCTGGATTAGTGCCAGCGGACTGTTCCATTCCCGAGGGATCCTGACAACTCCGCGTTTGAGTTCCTCACACCCGGAGAACGTGGAGGTTTACGGGTACTGTTTAGTACAGCGCATGTCCGGACTTGTGGTTCAAAGGGTACTAAAGGCGACTGCCTGAGAGTACTCGGCCTTCGTGCTCAAGGCCAGGAGAAATATGGAGGTAAGGAGAGGGCTTAGGATAAAGTTTCACGAGAAGTACTGAAAAAGAAGTGCTGAGAGTAGCACAGTACCAGCAGCAGTAAGTTCGGGATGCTACCGGGTCTGCAGCCCAGTGGCTCCTCAGTAGTGCCCTTCAGAGTGTTCTTGAGGAAGTATATGGTTTTCTTTCATATGAGAGTTTGCTCTCATAGCCAGCTTGTTATAGTTATTTTATTTTCCGGACCAGTAACACTTGTTACTGACGTGTTTTTATACTATATGTAGGTAATAATCACGAGTTGGAGGAGCCAGCTTGGATGAAGGAGCAATGAGGTCTTGTACACACACATGTTAGATTTCTGAATGTTTAATTTTGTGTTATTATGTTATTATATTGTGAATGACATGTTCAAATGCATGAGACATGATAGAATGTGAAATGATCAGAGTAGCGCAGCAAAAGTGTGATGGGTTAGGACCCAAAGTTCAGAGAATGATGAATATAATAGATTAGAAGTATGTGTGAATGCTATCGTTGCTATACGTATATATGTTTGAATATACGTTTTTGACAGGGTGGCCCCTAATTACATTTTTAGGGGAAATTCTGTCCCTTTTATTTTATAATTTTTACTAATTTTGATTGTAATTGTGTTAGTGTGAAGTTTAGGTTGCATGTCATCCATGTAGTATCATGTTAGGGTTTTATGAATTTATCCATGCATGACAAGTCGTATCTACATCTTAAGACGCCGAGATTGGATCCGTATGAGTTAGGTTCGGGTTAGCCAACCTAACCGGGGCCCCGTAACATGCCGGTTCGGTTCACGAGCGTGAACCGGATTTGGGGTGTTACAACTCTCCCTCGTGGCCCCGCACCTCCACGGCCACCGTTGTCCCCTCGACATTGCACCCAGTAGCCCCCGCCATCCCACCGTGCCACCGCGTCACAGTGCCCCCACGGCCTCCACGACCTCCGACTGCATCCAACCCCCCCCCCCCCGCCCCCAACACGGTGGTCGGCCATAGCCACGGCATGCCACGCAGACGCCCTAGCCAGCGGCACACCATCATTGGTTGCTGCATAGGGTGCCATTTTTTTAAAAAATATTATTAAATTTTTCACCAAATTATCACCAAAAGTTACCGTGACAAAATTAATTAACCACTTAATAGTCACCAAATTTCGGCGACAAATCTTAACCACCGAATTACGTCACCATTTTTGGGACAAATCTTAACCAATGAATGTCACCATTTTCGATGACTTTCCATCACTGTTTTGCCACCCAAATTCGGTGATAGTCTTGTGACAATTTACCACTGAATTTTGTCATCGAATATATTTGATGACAATTTATTACCGTTTTGTCATTGAAGTAAATTAGTTGCAGAGGTTTTTGTCACCAGAATTTTTGGTGACAAATTTCGATGACAAATACCTCTTTGTTTCTGTGGCAAAAGGCCATTTTTTCACTAGTGATCCTGTACTACATTGGATCACTATTAGAAGCTCTAATTAGTTAGGTCACTCTCTCTCAAGCTATGAGTGTATAATGAACAGGTCTAAATACAAACTCGTTCACCTAATTAAATCATTTTTTATAATGATTAATTTAAGTTAAAGATTTGTGTAGTATCTCCACCTGTAAATCCCGGTTGATATTATATGTAAGCCTAATTTGAGATCAAATACATCAAAATCCACCTACTTTAGAAAATTTTTGCCCTCAGCTGGTAGCTAGCAACCTAGCCTATATTCAGTCCAACTCATCATCCAATATAGTCTTGTATTAGTTATAATTAATACTATTTATAATAATGTAGCCTAATTGTAAACTGACGGGTCTAAATAAGTTATTAAAATCATTTATTAAAAGTAAAAATCCTTAAATTAAGATCTATAGACCAATATCCCCAATAGATAATGGATGTAGAATGACTAATTTGGGGCACCATAGATCCATCATTTGTAATTGTACTTGTAAAATCAATAACCTAAATGAGTAATAAATTACTGTCTACACGAAAGATAGTTCTGCAAGCTGCAAGTTCACATGTCTGCAACACGTACACATTTACATCCCACGTGTCGATACTATGTTAGCCGGGCCTTTTCACAAGTTACACCATAATTTCATGTCAACAAAAGGTGGGTATTCGGAGAAATGCCAAAGCACACAGTACCTAATGACCATGAAAAAATCAAGATAGAGAAGTGAGAATAAGAGAGAGAGAGAGAGAGAGAGAGAGAGAGCTCAAGAATATATTCCATGCAAAGCCTCCGATCGAGGAGGCCATGCATCTCAATTCTAAGTAAAGGGTCGTCGAACACTATCATGAAACAAAGGAATATCACAATTCAAGAGTTGAATATCTCCCCATGTTAGGCCTTGACATTACATGTGATCATCGACTCATGCAGCTAGAGAATTACCAAGGCAAGCATGAACAGTAGATGCAGAACGTTTAGATGTGCCCATGATACAATTATATTAGTATAACAATGGTTGTTCAAGAAGTGATCCACAAGCTGTGAACAGGACTGTGCACATAGAAATGAACAGCACATTAAAGCTGCAAAACTCCATTGGATCATATGTTGGAAGAAGCTACACGCATGATGAGAATGGAACAAAACGTGGCCAAGAGAAGAAACTCTAATTCCTCATGTTCACTACAGTAGTATAAGATAGATCATCACTAGGTCTCTGCTGCTATATAATCTATCTGTTATTCTTGTTCAAATGTGCTACATGTTCCCTATCCAAGTAGCTTCTAGCTAGGAATTCAGAAGGTACCAATATGAGTAGTGAGTCCTAGCTTACGAGTATATAGTGAGAGAATCCGGTGGAAACATACCAATTTGTACTTCCATATGTATTACTCCTAGTCTTGGTGCATTATTCTTTCATGTATAAGATGACATTTAATTAACATGGTTTATATTCTCTTGACGTAAAAGTAAAAACTTACATGCATTAGTATGTAGATGAAACATTTTTGTCTTCCAAAACAATATTATGATAAATATATATATGTGAAACATTGTGTACAAGTTTGTCGTGATATTTCCTAAAGAAATTAAACATGTATCAAACGATTGTTGAAATGAAGTTGAATGACAAGCTAATCATATGGGTTGGATTGAGTATTCTGATCTATTTCCATTTCTTTTGATAGGAATGGGATCTGATCTCTTCCTATCATTTGATCTAAAATGGGAGGGCCAATCAATCGCACAGAAACAATAAGTATATATGCCTCTTCTTTGGATGTAAGCATATAGTCTGCCATTCGTCGAGTTCAATCAAACCCAGAATCCCAGCAATGAATGGGAGTGTGTCCCGTCCCATCTTCCCTGCAAACTCTGGCTGAGATAAATGTGAGATCATATGTACTTGTACGCTAAAAAAGTGGAGATCCATGACAATATTAATATTATTGTGCTGATATATTATAAACATTACATATGTCATTATTAATATGTATTGCATGTTGAGCACTTAGACATTCCTTGGCTAGAGAATATAACCTCAAATATTTGAGGCTATTATCATCTAATTAATTCCAACATTCATAAGGAAAAACTGAATTGCGTATGTCCTGGTGATCAGTACCTTACAACGAAGTTAGGCAATGAAATTCAATTTGGTAATTAAAAAACTTATATATTGCCAATTAATTTGGAAACAAAATCGTATGACTATACGTTTTCCTCTCGGTAAGTGTTCTAAGGTAACTACATATAGTTGTACATGAGGGATAATATATATATATATATATATATGTATATATATGTGTGTGTGTATGTATATATATATATATATATATATATATATATATATATATATATCTATGCATGAAATGATTGAATGATGCAAACTTAATACTACATATTTCGAAAAAATTACCAGTGCTACATGAAACTAATGTAATGTGCATGTTAGGTGTGGTCTAGTGTGGTGGAAGATGTAATGATAATGAGAACAAGTTAACATGAAAGTGAGAGAGACAGATGGTGAATACTTTCTAAATTCATATTATTATATATTATTTTCATTCCATGTTAATTCGAACTAAGAATCAGCTATTTTATATCAATAAGGAAACTTCTTATATTTGATTGTACATTAGAAAAGCCAACATGATTAAATTAACAAACTTTCTAAAGAGAAAGGAAAGCTGGGTATGATAATTTTAATGTGTTTTATCGTTGTTTTTTAAAAAGAACATCCCACCCCCAACCATTCATCTTATAATAATACTACATAGGAAGAACCAAGACATTCAAGATTGCCATTTTATATTTGTAAAGGGTAATAAATAATCATACTGCACACAGATTTATGAGAGCAACAAGCCACTCCCTCTCTACTATTTATAAAATATAACAAACATCAGGAACTGGACTTTGACAAAAGCTGATCAGAGAACAGACCTAGATGATCATAAACTACCATATTTGTGTGTGATACCAAGCAAGAGAAAAAGTGAGAAATAATCTTCCTCCATTATAAGATCTTTTTCGTCTTCAAAGCTAGCTTATCGTTGTATGACAATTTATAATTAGCAATTTTCATTTCCACAAAGAGCACTATACTGAAGCTAACATTAGTTCTTGTAAACATAATAGTTATTAAGGAATGCATTTAAGTTCTAGATTTACAAAAAAAGTGCCATAGAAACACTTCATGACTATGGCAATATGCATGAATCGATAGCATAAATTTACCATGGCAAAATTTGCAAACACCAGAAGATGTGAACATCACTTTGTCCATTTAGAAACAAAGAAGAGTAAAGCACGAGCTATATTTAAGGTAAGACCAAAATGAAAGATCAGGATCAGATCATCAGAGACAAAGAGAAGATAAGACAAGAACCAACTTGCTTTACTTTAACTAGCAGTAACATCTATAAAATGAACTTACAGAGGAAGAAGACATGTAGTGAAATTGTTTAGAGTTCTAAGATCTATTGAAGCTTGGTTATTTTATATGGTTACCATACATAACATGACCAGACACAGATCTAAATGTTCATGAAAGATTCAGTATTCTATATCCCAAGATGACAACATTAATATTACCAGAAAAATGAAATTTCATGCCTATATGGTGACAGTATGCTCCTTAGTCTAGAGAGAAATATATGAGAAATTTAGATAAGCAAAGAAAGACTAGATGAGAGAGAGAGAGGTATGCTTGGCTCCTCGCACGCCACCCACACTAGCCCATTTCAGTGGTAGAGATGAGTCTCTGCATGTGGCATACAGGGAGCCAGGCACATCCCATTTCACCTTCCTCATCTCAACTTCTCGCCCTTCCGTTCTCACCATCTTTGTAGCTAGCTAGTCACCACATTTGTTGGTCTTCTTCAACCACATGAATAGCCCCATCTGCAGGTGAAATCATAAATGGACCTTAAATTGATTGATCAAAGACAAGCAAGATGGAGAGCTCGCCTAAGATAGTATAGCTAGCTTCCCAAGCAGCAGCCAACTTGCTAGCTGTAAACTGATCTTTTGAAGAAATTAAGCCCCATCTTTGCAACTCAAATGGGTAAATCTCATCTGGGTCTTCACTAGATTTTGTAGAGATGAAGGGGTTGATGGAAATTAGCAGCTGGGCGAGAGGAGAGAGAAAAAGGAGCTCATGTGTGGGAATGAGTATACTGTAAGAGCTAGATAGGGGATCAGGGGAGGCAAGTATTGAGGAAAGAAGAGGCGCTAGCTAGCCCCTTAGTTTTCCAAGCTTGCTGGTTGGAGGCTTGCTTTCAATTCACTTGTGAGGAAATAAAATGTGCTTTTCTATTCTTGAGAGTGGGTTTTGTCTGGAGTGTTTGGATGAGTTCGGATTCTTTCCGCTAACCAAAGCCAGCACCAGAAAGGGACGCAAAAAAAAAGACCTTATATGCAGAGAAATGAAGAGAATATATGTGACTGCTCAGTACTCGTGGCCTTGTGCTTTTAGGAGTGATCCTTCTGTCGTTTCCTCGTCTGATGAGCCAGGGGATATATAATCGGTAACTGATACATCTTTGTGATTTTTTCTTTGAAACAAAACAAAAAGAACTTCTATATCGATCGATCTTCATAGCAATAGTTTTCTTGTTTATTTCAGCAAGAAATGTATACATGTATATATATATATATGTATATGTATGTGTATGTATGTATGCGCATGTATAATTGAGTTGCACCGGGTAAGTTCAAAGATTTACAACCAAATAATTAAAATAACTCATACCACAAGCAGCGTACTGGAAAGTTCATGCCTGCCCGTACTGTTTAGTTCCATGTGCTATATGCAGGACGTAATTCCTATGTACTTGCAACTTAATTACCTGCAAAAAATTCTTTATATATATATATATATAATATGTATTTTTTTCAATTTTACATGTAATTGTATGCTTTCAGCAATGAATAATATGTATATTCTAATTCCTTGTAAGCTACGCATTACGTTGGGGTAATATAATGGAGCACTTCTAGATCAGCTTTAATATGTAAGTTTGAGTATATATATATTCTTTTTTTGTAGAAAATATTAGTCATATGAACTTTTTTCATTTTTGTAATGTTATGAGATTGAGCAAGAAGAGAGAGAGATCATAAAATAATGTTTTTTTCTTCTATATATTTTCCTTCAGTTGTACTGGATGATTGACACATTTAATTGCAGAGATCAAGTATCATGAACTCACAAGCAAATGATATTGTTTTTAAGAAAAAAATGGATCGTAGTTGTCATCATCGTTATTATCATCTATTTTTCAAAACTTAGAACAATGATAAAAACTTAGCTTTTAAAACCATGCCATACACAAGGAATTAATTCCATTGTCTAGGAGACAAATTAAGTACCATTGTCATCATTTCCCATGATCAGGACTTGGTACCAACTATATGGATTTACCATTTAAAAAATGTATGAATAATTTCCATACACAATAAATAACCTTTTATTATGCAAAATAATAATGCATAAAAAATAAAATATCCAATTTCTCTCTCACTTCCATCACCAAGAGCTGATTATAATAAAAAGTAGTTTATTCACCTTATTGTCAAGTGTTACAGGATATTCATAACATGTATAATTAAAAGATTACAATTTATAAATTATCATGTATAGAGTCACTCACTTAGCACACACATAATTAATGATCATACTACTCATTATCTTTTGGGGAGGCTATTTTAGAATTTTAAATATTTTTTTATTAATAATAAGGCTGCTAAGAAATAAGCCACACTAGAGTTGGGGACAGCCATTGGATCGCGATCCAACGGTGGTAATTCCTTCCCCCTCCCCCACCCTCCTCTCCTCTCTTGTTTCTCGAGACCACTGGCGGCCTGTCGCCGTTGGATCGAGTCAATATTAAGTTTTTATTTAGTAATTTTGAATCGAGTCAATCTTGACTTGAGTCAATATTAAAAATAAATTTAAAAATAAAATAATTTCATAATAAAAACTTTACTCGATCCTAACTTGAGTCAATATTATGAAATAAATTTTTAAAAAATAAAATAATTTCGTAATAAAAATTTGACCGGATCTTGACTTTAATTAATATTACGAATTAAATTTTAAAAAAATAAAATAATTTCGTAAGAAAAACTTTACACGATTTTAACTCGAGTCAATAATTTGACTACGATCCTAACCGATATTAAAATTATTTTTAATAAAAATAAAATAATTTTTGTAATAATATTGACTCGAGTCTCGATCGAGTTAAGTTATTATTACGAAATTATTTTATTTTTTTAAAATTTATTTTGTAATATTGACTCGAGTCGGGATCGAGTCAAATTTTTATTAAGAAATTACCCTCCCTATTCTTCCCCCCCTCTGTTTTGCCGCCCCACCCTGCCGCCGACGACCTCGCCGCCGGTCTCTCGCTAGGGTGGGTGGGGGGATCTCGAAGGTGGGGGTGGGGGGGAGACGAAGTTGGGGAGGGGCAAAACGGGCGGCTGTGGGTGGGGGGAGGGGGGCGAACAGGGCAAGGGCGGCAGCGTTCTCCCCCCAGGCCACAGCCGCCACTCCCCTAACTCGAGTGGGGGAAATAGGGTAGCCTGGGGAGACGGCGCTGGGTAATTTTGACACAGGCGGCTAGGGGCGGGGAAACAGGGCAGAGGCCGGACGGGGCGGGGGCGGGGGCCGGAGCAGCGGCGGAGCTTGTCCCGGCCTACGGGGGAGGGGGGACTGCAGCGGTGGGTGGGGGGCCGCGGTGGAGTTCGTCTTGGGGCGGCGGGAGGCCGGCGGAAGTTGCCGGCCGGTGGTCTCGAGAAACAAGAGAGGAGAAGAGGAGGGTGGGGGAGGGGAAAAATTACAGCCGTTGGATTGCAATCCAACGACTGTCCCCAAACTTCAGCACAGGCACAGAAACTTCGCCCTCACACACACACACACACACAGATATATATATATATATATATATGAGTTAAGCTTATAATCTTACACTTAGGCCGAATCAACATTACAGACGACATCAGTGAAGGCTAAATCTTTTTAGTAATAGAGTTTATCAAGATTGTACTTGTGTTATAATTTTTCTTCCTTTTCCCTTATGAATTCAAATTCATATCATGTAATAGACAAACATTTACTCCTCAAATTTATAGTATTTTTAATCAAATTGATTCGAGGATTTTTTATTTTGCAATCATGGGTTTTCTCATAGAAATTAAGCTTAATTAGTTATTGGAATCTTCTTGGTAAGTGGAGAGTCGAAGAGAATATCAAGGGATAACATTGAATATTAATGTGAACTTATTAATGAAAAAAATGTTGAAAGGGTTTTCAAAAACTATAAATAAGTATTGAGTTTTCATGTTAAATTGAAAGTTCATGTTGAGCTCCCTGGTGATCTCACTAGTAGGCTTTATGGTGCTTCATATATATTTTATGAAATTTCTCCAATAATAGAGTCCAAATGTTATTATTCAGTTTGTCATCATATTTTATATATGTTGTTATTATTAAGTTCTTTCCTATATTTCTCCCTCCATCATAATGGTACATATACAAATTCGAGAAAGGACGTATAAGGTGTGATCAAGAAATTTTATTTGATTAAATGTAACTCCAAATATAATTATATTGAATCAGAAGATGAAGTTACCACTGAAGAATTGAAGGAGATATTGCACGACTTGAAGAGATTGTTGAAGGCTCAGAGAGGCTACAGATGAAGTAACATTGATGAACCCAAAAAGGAAACGTTACAAAGTTAGAGTGAACATGGACAAGAAAGTTCTCTTTAACATCTATACAGAAACAGATAAAGTATTTTGAAGAATACGGCAAGAAATGAGAGAGATGTTTGACAAAGCTTTTTCGTTAACTATCCATGAAAAACTGATTTATTTTGGGGGAAAGAAGCAAGTGTATCTACATCGAGGATAACATTGTAGATAGGTGAAGAAAGCAAGCTAAGCAATGATAAGGAAGAATAAAGTCATGCAAATAAATTGAAGACCTGAATAAAAGGACGACCTAAATTATGCTTAAAGAGTGTTGAAATGTAAGCCTAATTTTAATATCAAATTAAGCTTAAGGTAAGTTATTAAAAATTAAGCTTAATTACTTATTGGAATCCTTATGAAATGAAGAGAATATTAAGTGGTCATTGAATATTAATGTGAACCTATCAAGAGTAATCATTGAATATTAATGTAAACATATAAATGAAAAGAATGTCGAAATGGTTTTTAAAGGCTATAAATAGGTGTTGTTTTATATTGAATTGAGACTCGCAATTTAAGCTCCCTAATGAACTCACTAGTACATCATATGGTGCCTCATGTATATTTTATAAAATTCCTCGTGTAATAGAGCAAAAATGTTATTATCAAGTTTGTCCTCATATTTTTTATATTTTGTTTTAGTGAAGTTCTTTCCTATATTTTTGCCTCTGTTAATTTCTACCTCCATCGTAATGGTATCAAAGCCAAATTTTATATAGAAATAGGCTTATTGCATGATTTTGACAAAAAAAAAAGTTATAAGTTTGACCAAAAGAAAAATGGGAATGGAAGGCTCCAAGGCCAAGCTGTCATTCAGCCGTTGAATTGACAGTAATACTGCTCAAAACCCCGTATATATTAATAATATTTATTTATTTATAGTAAATTATGAACATCCTAATTCAGTCATTGGTTTCCATTGGGCCTAGTGGGACCCATTGACGAAAATAGTATTTAATGCAATTTTTTATAGGGCTTGCAGGCATTGTAAATGGACTTCATATTCAATTGAGTGGTTGTCTTGACTTATAAAATATTCATTAACATATTATACAGATTAGTCGACTAACTCATAGTTTTAAATATTACACCGGTTATCATACCAAATTTATAGTAATAATTTAGCTAAATTGGGTTTGGGTTCAACTGTATTTTAAATTATAAATAAAATTTTTTATTATATATTAATTTAATTAAATGCTGATTGAAAGATTGTGGTTTTTAATGAAATAACATGATTTTAGGGAAAATTCCAAATTTTAAATAAAAAGATATAAGTATAATGGTATGAAAGCCTAAATCGTACTAGATTTAAAGAGGCCAGTACATGATATACCGGATGGGACCGGTTAATATAATATAATATTTAAAATTATAGGCTAAAGTGTTCATCTGAATTCTAAAACATACTTTGATGATGGTGATCTTTGATTTTTGCCTAGACAAAATCTCTCACCTTTAACTTTTTTAAAAAAAATTTAAGCTGGCAGGCCATCCATCGACATTTTAAACAATAATTAATGTATTTTTTAAAAAAAAAATTGAAATAAAGGGAAGAAAAAGATTGTAGAGATAAAGAGATGTCTAACTCTTTTAGCTGGATTTTGATGTTCCATTATACTTGTGCATACCAACAAGATTGACATCTCCTTTTGATATTTGTCTGTACTCTGTAAAGGGGACTGATAATGAAACCAGATGAATATCATGTCCATTTGAGGATTTGATACTATAGACAAGCAACTTACATTTTGTTCTATCAAATGGAACTTAGCAATTCATATCAAGCATCCATTCCTACCCCCACTAGCTATGAGTCTTCTAAACCCACTATGACAGCTCTTTCTACTTGAGTCAAGATCCCTTGTGTACAACTTTTTGCTCAAAGCACTTATACATATATACAACTTTTGGTCTCGAAGGAAAGACATCAACTTTAGTGGGTTTGGTCAGATGGAATGCTCAAGATTAATTAGTAGCTATAAAATAATACATGAAATTATTATGTGTGGCTACATTTATGTCAATATATATTTCACAATAACATGAAGAATTATAAAATTATCTCTCACATTTTTCAATTAAAGATTCCTTTGATTGACATGTAAAATGTGAGAAATTTAGTTTATCATAAATTTATTATATATAATGTAAAATCTCTTTCAAAAAAAAAAGAAGAAAACTTAAAGAAAGAAAAGAAAAGTGTGGTACTATATTAATTATTAATTAGTTAAGTATTTAGGGCGTGACATATTATATAGCTTAGAAATGGTTGGGTCGAACGAAGGGAGGATAATGATGAGATTCCGTGGGTCCCACGACTGGCACGTCGGCGAATGTCGACAGAGACAGACTGGGTCGCCACCTTTTGCCTCGTGGAAATGCGGGCCCACAGTGATGGGCCCCAGGGTGCAGGTGAGATTTTTTTTTTTTAAATTGATTAAATTACTTGAACCCTAGAGAGGCCTAGGCACGTAGGGGGTGGCATAGGCTGGGTTTTTGACCGGTCAAAGGAGCCCTGCATGGGCCCACCACCTGAGAATTATGGAGCAAGCCTTTTGTTGATGGCTCTGTCCTTGGCCTTGTGCTCATGTAGTCATGTGGACTGAAAATGACCATGGGACATATGCCATTTTGTCCATGTTGTCTATTTTAAGCCTAGACGTGTCGCCTCATAAAAATAATTTTGTTTTCTTTTATGAAAGTAATTATGAAGGTCAAAATGAGGATAATCAAGATGATCAAGAGATCGAATAATATCTTAAGTTGTTTTATAAACTTCTTTGTCAAGTAATTGTGAAACTTTTTTCCCCCCTCTAATCGTTAAAGATGTTGTTTTGGTGAGAGAAACAATTTTCTTGTGTATACGTGACTAAAAAATAAATAAATTTTTATATTCTAAATTATAATCACATTCATAAAAATAAATATTTTAAGTCTCTCGTCACTATTTTATGTCATTGATTTGATTGTGATCAGAGCAATTAAATAGCGGACATTTTGTACCTCCAATTTCCCATTTCTTCTCATTTTTACATACAACTTTTAAATAATTGCTTATCCTAAAAATAATGTGAGAGGCTAATTTTGAAGTAACTTTCACCGGCAGAATTTAGCGAGATAATCTTTTAGTACAAACTAGAAACACAAGAAATTATTTAGGCAATATTATAAATGTGAGATCTCTTAACTTAATCCCATATATAATATTTAACAAAATATTTTTTTATAAGTGAGAATGAACTATAGATCTTTAACTTAGTTAATCATTTTTGAAGAAATGATTTAGCTCATTATATTGTATTTTAGACTGGTTCATTATAAATAGTATCAGAACCTCTTGATTCTTCTATATTAGATGGTAGCCTGATTCTTCTATATTAGATAGTAGGCTTAAGTCACAGCTTAGAGAAGGTCGTGAATTAAGGATAAATTTTTTTAAAATAGGTAGATTATGAGATTCCCTAATTTAGTTTCAGATCTAATACTTATTTGGCTAAAATCCTATTTATAACTAGGAATATACTATAGATCAAAAACTTAGTTAACTATTTTTTAAAAAATGGCTTAACTTATTAGTTTGTACTTTGGGCTGAATCGTTATAAATAGTATAAAAATTTCGTATTAAATGGTGGGTTGTACAAATCCTATTTATAACTGGGAATAGACTATAGATCAAAAACTTAATTAACTATTTTTTTAAAAAATGACTTAGCCCATTAATTTGCACTTTGGCCCGGGTCGTTACAAATAATATCAAAAATTCTGTGTTAAATGGTGGGTTGCACTAGAGACGTTGCTAGACTGTCATTCACGAGTCAAAGAAGTATGTAGGTTAAGGCTAGCAACGGGTAAAGTGTAAGAATTTTGAAAATAAATTTTTTTAAGGTAAGTAGATTGTGAGATCTCTCAATTTAGTCTCACATTTAATAGTTACTGCGATAAAATCTGTTTATAAGTAAAAATAAATTATAAATCTTTAACTTAGTTAACTACTTTTAAAAAAATAACTTAGTCTATTATGTTGTACTTTGGAGTAGGTCGTTAAAACAAAAATCTACTTTATTTTTTCAAAAAAAAAGGATTATATTTTTAAAATAGAAAAAAACGATCACGGCGTCGTATCATGATCGGTTCCTCATAATTTCTTGCCAATAATTGAACTAAACGAGCCTAAATGACATGCACATGGGCCACGTTCATGGGCTTTTCTGTTGTCGCAGTGGGCTAAAGGTCCCAAGTGAAATGCTTTAGCTAAAAGGCCCAAGCCCAGCCGTGTCTTGGCGGGAAAGATTAAACAAATTAAACGAGAAACAAAACAACTGAAGTAGAGGTGGAAGACATCGATGAACCTGACGGATTCAACAACAAAGACATTAATCTCTTGCCAACATCTTTTATTCAATATCAATCATCCATTTTTAGTACTTGAGGGGGTAGTACTGATCATCAGCTGGGGTGTATATGCATATGATCAATTAGTACTAGAGCTTTGATCTGCAAGTTTTTTTTTATTATTACCAAATGGCTCACAAATCCATGCTTGATTCTAATGAATCTTTTCCCAATTGGAACACATCTGTTTCCTTCCTCTTACGAGATCTCTTCACAGTCTGATGTAATTCCCATAAGAAAAAGTGCTTCTTCCAATCCTTCCAAGAAGTCGGCTTCTGATCTTGTTCAAGGTGGTGTAAAAATTGGAGCATGTCTTGCTCGGCCTCTGGAAAATGAAGCAACGAGCATGGTGGGCAGATTATGATGGATTATGCGGAGAAGGTTCATTTCAAACCTGCTATGAAGAGGTCTGCTTCAGATCTCATCAGAGAAAGCTATGCTCCCTTCGCAGTGAAGAAGTCTGAGGTAGAGACTGTGGAGTCCTTTGAGTTCCCATCCACTGTTCTTGATTCAGAGGCCCAGGAAAATCCCACCAGTGCCCAAGGCAAGAGCACTGAAACTATTGTTGAGACTAGCATGAAGGGTAAGGAAGTGGGTCTGGCTTCTACTGATACTTTTCCTAGTTAGAAGGAGACTATGGAGAAACCAAATGGAATGGTTGCAAGAAAAGAAGGATTGGAGAAGATTCCACTCCCCCAATGTGCTGCTTCTTTCTATACTGGTCACCCTACACAGACAAAGGTCTCTAAAGTATGTGCAAGCATTACTAAGCTTAACCGGTACTTGAGTGCTAGAAAATCTGATGTTCAAGCTGGTGTTCCAGGCAAATTTTTGCATGCCGTGATTAGACCAGAGATTTCAGGTAGGGTGTTTTTGTTAGTTCTTTTGATTTGGCAAGCTATAGAAGTTGGTTTAGTTCTTTCTATTTAGTTGTAGAATCGTCCTACTTGACATCCATAAACAGTTTCTTTCTTGTTGAACATAATAATTTGAAGTATTGAATGAGCTTTTTCTTTGAATAATGGAACAGACGTTGGAATCATTGCCTCTACAATATCATATGCATTTTACTTTAATGAGACAGCAAACAACAGTGAATTCTGCACCCTGCCTGTCATTAACATGAAAAGGTCTGATTTTAACATGCATACTGAGATCAAATGGTTGCTTGGATCCTGCTGTATTGATCAGTCTTCCCTTGTTTTCATCGATGAGGTTTTATTTATCATATGTCTTCATTGGCATTGAATTGGCATAGCGAGCATACTATTTTTGCATGGATTCCTATTTGTTGAAATCAAAGCTAATGTTTTTAACTTGCAACACAGATAGACCTGTCCTACAACGATTTGTTTAGAAGTCTGAAATTGGATTTATTAAATGGTAACAAGCTACCAGCAAAGCAAGAGGTAACAACTAATTGGATGTACTTTCTTCATTACCTATCAAATAGAGATAAATTATACAAATTTCCCTTACGCTGGCATTAAAGGAGGCCTTCGTTGAGATCTTCAACTGCAAGCAGGTTCTTGATTCAGAGTTCTTAACATAATATGCTCATTTATGATCATTCCAACATTACAGAGAACTCTCGAACTTTAACATCTCTTTTGCATTCCTTTTGGCAGGCCAATGCTCTTTACCCTTGGGTTGCATCTGTACAGTTGGAGATGAGGTATAATGATGTGTTTCCAAATAAATATGACTTATTTAATTTGTTGAAACAATTCTAGGACTCAGTGATGCCAACACTATGGGAGTTAGAAGCACAACATAGACTTAGCCTTGTTTATGTTGAGAAAACAGGAATGCTCATGCTGCACACTAATTGCTGAGAAATTTGCTACAACTTCTCCTGAAATATTAGGTCTTCTGGGATTTAGTCGTCCGCTGGTATGTCTATCCTTACAACTCTATAATGGTTAAGGTTGCTTTGATTAGTTTATATATGTTCCCCATGAAAAGTAAAATGAGGTTTACTTGAAACAATACTAAAGATCAATCTAGCTCTTTTATTCATATTGATCATAATCACGAATGAATCATCACTCTCCCTTTTGTCCATTTTCCTGCAGCTAGCTGGTATCCTTCTGGACACCGGGAATCTGATAAACCCAGAATGTACTACAAAGGGCAAGCACATGGCAACACTACTGCTCAAGGGAGCAGGACGATTTGGATGCAGTGGCCTGTTTCAGATATGTAAGCTGTCACATAATTAGTAGCAAGGCTTTCCATACAAAAAACTTGTCGAATAATACCGTTCGTATTAATATGTTTGATTCCATGTATGTAGTGCTGAACTTGGTAAGCTGATCTTGGTGAAAACTAGTTTTATTGTCTCGTACAAATGTTAGTTTATCTCTAGATTTAAAACTGTTTTTAATTTCATGTTTGCAGTGAAGTATAAAAAGTTTGGCTTTACATAGCTCAAAGTAAAGGAAATTCTGCGCAAAGATTTCAAGAAATGAACAAGAGTGGCAAGCATATATTTACCTCTTTTATTGTCTACTTTGATATAGTTGACCCATATTTACAATGATTGATAGGTACAAGCAAATATGAATTTTTAGGAAAACCTGATGTAAATGGCTCCGAAATTTCTGTCTCACATATTGGAATGAGCTCCATTGCAACTTCAATTCGGGAGCCTCTATCACGTGAGTCACTGCTTCAGAAGACATTGTTCTATTTCAGCGTATGATATCTCGAATTCCATTTTCCTTAATCTCAACAATCCAAATTAAAGTATGTATTTTTGGGTTTTAAATGGTATACAAGTCATATCAGATAACATTATCATTTTCAGAATCTGAGAAACTTAGGCTGCACATGGTCGTCTCTGGTTACTATGAAACCCAGAAAAATTTCAAGGTTGCCGACATTTTCTGAACATAGACAATGTATGAAATTTTTTGACTCATATTCCAAACCAAGTATATGACTATGCAACAGATAGAAATATTGGTGTCTGCTGGTACTCCAGAGCATATGAGGAATTTACTCCAGAGCATATGAGAAATTTGGTGTCTGCTGATTCAACCAGAGTCCTGACATTTACTTCACAGATCCAACAGTTCCGAACAAATGCATTCACATTGTTATGCCTTTCAATAATAAGCCCTTCTAATCTACTGCCATGAAAAATAATAGGAAATGAAGGAGATGAAATATAAATCAGAGAGCATATCAACCGCTTTCGACCAATGAGAACTAAAAATAAAAGTAAATACGAAAATAAAAAGCAGGAGTTCAAGGTGACATAATGGTCCATTTATACTTTGAATACCACAAGTCATAGAAAAACCGAAGCAGAAAAGACCAACCACCCACCTATAGACAGTTGACATTCTGTAACAGAAATATGCCCAAAGTGCAAAAGCTCCATCCCAATTGAATGAAAGAAAAACAACGTACCCCGATGGATCTGACAAGCAAATCAACAATGTCGCATGCTAGAAAAAACCTAGTTCAGCAGCCCATTATTGCACAATTGTACACAAATACCCCTACCTGGTTACGGATTGAAAGAACTTCCCAATCAGCCTCTCCACTGTTAACAGCATCAGGACACCAAGAATGAAGAATAATTACCTCCCCCTCTGGTCCTCTGTGTCCACCAACCACTAGCAACCTGTCACCACATGCTTTAAACGCTAAGCCCCAGCCATTGTAATTGTCAGCCCTGACAGGCAGTGTCTTCACAACGCCCCAACAATTGTTTTCCTTGTCATATTTTTTCACTTCATTGCAAGATTGATCAGCACTATACAGTTGATTATTCACTACAGCAACCAGTGGAGGAGACTGCATGGCTCGGTTGCCACCTGGATACATGTTTCTAATCCTCCTCCACCGTCGTCTATCAAGATCATACTCTTCACCACAAGTTAAGGAGTCAACATTGCTTGACATGCCACCAATCACATAAAACTTTTTGTCCATGAAAAAACCAGAACACATCTTTCGTGGCACATTCATGTTTGGAAGAGCCTCCCAATAGTCCAGTTCAGAGTTATACAGTTCAGCAGATGTTAAAGCGTGACCACTTTGGTCACTCCCACCAGCAACAATAGCAATTTCTCCCAGACTTCCAGAAGCAAACAAACATCGGGGGAAGTTCATCAGTTGACATTTGTTCCAATTACGAGTTACCAAGTTGTACATCCATATTGTAAATCCCGATAACTCTCTACCAAACACAAGCAGTTGGGTTCCAACTGCCAAGGATTCTTTGTCAGCTAAAGAGAAGCAATCGTCACAAGACATACGTGGCAATCTCATCCATCTGAGCCTTAAAGGATCAAATGCTTCCCACGGCATCATACTACAAGCCAAATATACCCAGTGCTCAACAACTCCAAGCTGCCTTCTTAATTTGTACAGATACCCACTAGTTACCAGCCAATTGAATCTTTTATTGACACAAGCAAGAGAAGAATAATCAGATCGAGATGTGCGTGCGAGGAAATCTAAAGCAACATCATGATGAAGTCCAGGAAATATACAATCATTTGACGCTCGATTTTCCTCATTTCCTCCAACACAATCCTTGGATGTATGCTTTTGCTTCTTCACTTGTATATGTTCCAAACTAAAAATACACATTTTTTTCTATTATCCGTATTATGTTGATGCCTTTTCGCAGGTTTGATGCTTTTCTAACAACGAAGCCCCGCGTAAATACAGACTATGATGCTTATTCGATAAAGAAACCTCATGCAAGTACCAATTTTTCAAGAAATAAAGTAAAGCTTCGAGCCCAACAGTTCTGACTCAGAAAGTGCACGCCCAGACTGCAAGAGCTAAAGCTTTAAGTAAACATTAGATTGACCATACTTCTAATTAGAAAGAAAAACAAGTCGGAGAGCTGCCATGA